>JAMFLO010000181.1:0-70976 GCA_027475765.1 Paralagenidium karlingii
AGAACGACAAACTGTACGGCAATGGACCATAGTAGTTCGACATCCGCTCACGATAGAACACAGCTCTTTCAGCACAAGTGATCTCAATCACAGTCATCAGATGCACGACACCAATGAAATCCATACTGTTGTAAATAAGGCCAACATGAGAATTGATCTTCTTGACGTCACCATATGTCAGTTGGTAGAAACACGTTCCAAAAATCAAACCAAAGAACGGGAAGAGGAAAATGCGCATGAAGTTGTACTGAGGGGTTCTCCAATAGGTCAGTGCTTGCTTCTTCGCCAGATTGGTGAATTGATTCCAGAATGAAGTTGCCATCGGAGAAAAATTCATCGTTGAAAAGCGCACAAATTCTTCTGATGGGTTGCAGAGCTTCAATGTTAGTTCGCGATTGCTCTTGCAGAGTTCGCTGTTCGCATATTCATCCGCATAGTTCTTCACATCACGGCCAATACCCGCACCGATAACCTCCAGCATATATGTCGCCGGATTGTACTGCGGACGGATTTCTTCTGTTCCTGGGATTGATGCAAAGTATTCGAGCATGACGGTTGAATCCTTGCCCAGATCTCCAAAGTATGCAGTATAACCACCCTTCTGCAACAAAAGCAGGCCATCAAACAACTCGAAGATTGAGATACTGGGTTGATGAATGGTACACAGCACTGTACGTCCAGTACGCGAAATAGATTGGACACCTTTCATCACAATCAAAGCTGAACGAGCGTCCAAACCACTAGTGGGTTCATCCAAAAACAAAATGCTCGGGTTTGCCACCACTTCAACGCCAATGGTGACACGCTTCTTCTGCTCCACCGAGCAATTTCTGACAAAATCATTCTGAATCGAGGTCAACTCCAACAAGTCCAGAGTTTCGTCGACCAGATTCATTCTCTCTTCCCTCGAGAAAGTGGGTGGAAGGCGTAGATTTGCTGAGAAAACGAGAGCTTCGTAGATTGTCGCACCTTCTGAATGAATATCCATCTGTTCACAGTAAGCGGTAATTCGACTGAAGTTCGCTGGGTTCTTTGGTTCGCCGTTCACAATAATGTCGCCAACGATTCGACCACCAGTCTTCCTACCCGCAATGACGTCCATCAAGGTCGTCTTGCCGGCACCAGTTGCACCCATGAGAGCCACCATCTTGCCCGGTGTA
This sequence comes from Paralagenidium karlingii, assembly GCA_027475765.1. Taxonomy (NCBI): domain Eukaryota; phylum Oomycota; class Peronosporomycetes; genus Paralagenidium; species Paralagenidium karlingii. Next base: position 1,161 of record JAMFLO010000181.1, read on the forward strand.
AAATGGGCAGTGATTCCGTTCAAAAGCTGCTTCTCTTCACCGGAAGGCAAAGTGACGAAATAATTCAAATCCTTGATGCACAAATTCGCAGGTGTGAACGGCAGTCCACCTCCACGAACTTTCTGGCCATTAATGGGAGCACCAGGAGTACTGCATTCCACATACACAGCATTCGGTTCATCAGCATCCGTCTTCGACGCTTTGCCCATAACATGAAGATGACGTTCATAGCGAATAAAATGCAACGCGAGAGCATTCAACGTGGTGAACAAGAAGTAGTAGCTGATAAGAACGCCAATACCGATCCACAAGAACTCCTTGCCTTGGGTAATGGAGAAAGAGTTGAGATAATTCGCGCTTTCTGTTGCGGTGTATCGATGGCTTGTAAATTCTGATAGCATCACCGAACGTAAAGCCCATGCCAACGGATTGAACCAGTACACCCAAATCCAATAATCCGGAATCAAGTTGGCCAAGATGATGTTACCCGAGAACAACAAGAAGAAACTCACGGAAACACCAGCCAACGCCATTCCCACCGTGATACTTGGTGAAAGCGAACTCAACATCGTCATATAAGCACAGATCGCATGCTGGAATGAAATCAGGATAAACTCATAGACAAGGAAGTTGGTAAACCTTGGTGTGAGCCCACTCATGAAGTAGAAGAAGGTACCCATGATCAAGGACACACATAAATTCACAGGAATCTGAACCACACTTTCAGCGATCGAATATGACATCGTTCGGAAGAAGTTTCGAGACCGCTGCTTGTAGAATACCTGTCGAAGTTGGAAGCAAATCGTAACTTGTTGCCACGCTTGACGTTGGAACACTCCGATACTGAAAAACATCATACGAAGGTAGTACTTCTTGTCGCAGTCGTAAAAGATCATACCGAGGATGCAACCAACGATAAGTGCTTCAAACATCTTCCCCCAAAGAAGGGCACGATCACGAAGCCAAATAGTCTTCTGGCGATTCAACAACAAAAGCGTACTCGGAATGAAGCTAAGCCCGAATTCCGATTGATCCTTTGAGCGTGCCAAACTCGCAACGCTTCGAGCCTTCTTGAAGTCCTCCGCATTAGCAAATTGATTCTCGTTGAAGCTCTTGCTGATGGTCTCATGCGTTTTCTTGTAGATATTGGACTGGTAAAACAGATTGCTGAAATCATCTGAAGTGATGGGAAGTGAATTGACCTCGACATTTCCGTTCGCATATTTTCTTCCGCGGCCTGAGGTGACTTCGATCAAGAAATCAGCAGGATCGGTACGAGGAGGACAGGTGAAGCCGCGCTCTTGAAAATACGACAGAATCTCGGTTCGTGGTCCATGGTACACCAAATGACCCTCGTTAATCATCAGGATGTCATCGAAAAGCTCAACGACTTCTGGGGTTGGCTGCAGAAGTGCCACAATAGCACTACCACCCAAAGTCTTGGTCCAAGTTCTCAGTGAGGTCATAATGTCAAAAGTTGCGGCACTATCAAGACCGGTCGAGATTTCATCACACAAGAACAGACTTTGTCCACCCACAAGCATCTCACCAACGGTGACACGCTTGCGCTCACCACCACTGACACCTCGAAGAAGAGCATCACCAACAACGGTATCAGCGCAGTTGTTCAGTCCCAAAATCTGGATGAACAATTCCGTACGAAGAGCAGCAATATCACGCATCTCTTCAGGCTGATCTTCGGGCAATCCATTCATACACATGTCCGCAAACTTGAATGTTTCACGCACCGTCATGGTAGAAATATGATTATCGGTTTGGTCCACAAGCCCCGCAAGTTTGAGCAGATCAATCTGATCGCCACGAAGCCCCGAATAGAGAACCTCTCCACCGATGGTTGTGTTGCGGTTATTCTGCAACTTGCCGGCCAGCGCTTTCAAGAAAGTCGACTTACCAGCTCCAGGGTTCGCTAGAATCAACGTCATGGTGCCAGGCTTGATGATGCCTGTCATGGGATGGAGCACCACTTTTTCTTTGGTGCCTGGTCGATTCCATGGGGTCAAAAACTGGGTCAAATAGTGACCAACTGTGCCATCTTTCGACGCGTCCTTCAAATCCGGAATCTTGACGGAAAAAGACAAATTCTCAAAGCGCACTTCGGGAGTCGGCAATTGCAGATTGATTTTGCGCGACAAATGGTTATACTTTTTGTAAAAGCGTTCCAAACCACCCGCCAGCATGGTGTCCAAATTGTCGGCACGCAACGTCGAATATCGCGAAATCATGTCATCGTCGGTGCGCGAATACGGATCTTGAATGCTTCGGAAATTCAACGAGCGGTACACATCGGGCACGGCTTCGTTGGGATCTTGTTCGGGTTTGAGCAATTCGGCCTTGTCGGTCATGACTGACTGCAATGAATCACAAGTGGCCTTCGGGTAAACTTGCTGGTGCAGTTGGTGGTGGTGTTCTTCGTCCGATCAAGAGAGAGAGAGAGAGAGAAAGAAAGAAAAAAAGAAAGAGGACTAAGACCACAAACGCGCAAGTTTCCTTTTTCCAAGGTTGCGCAAGTGAGCGTTTCCCTTTCCTTTTCGTTCCAAGTCGTGCAGGACGGCCGGCTCTTGTTGCTCTCAAAGAAGTTTGAAGAATGAAAGCCCACAGGTTGGTGTCGGTTTGACAAGGGGCCGCGCCAAAGTAGCTTCAAAAAAGGTCAGATTCGCCACACAAACCCCAAGATACGAGGTTTTGATGTGGTCTTCTTGCTGAGGAAGGGTTTTTTTCTCCCTAATGTGGGGTTTTTTTCGGTCCAGTTGTACCCAAATCGCGCAAGGTTTTATTGATGGAGGGCAAAATCCAAGTCCTAGTGGGTTCAGCGCATCCCCCTCTTTTTTCTTCTCGTTCTGTTTCCCTTCACTTCAAAATTGCTGCGGTGGGCGGCTCAGAAAAGGGAAAGAAAAATAAAACGGTTGGTTCCAAGGAAAACCAGAGAAGAACAATTTGAATCCAACGGATAGGATCGTTGGCTTCTCTCGCCCGGCTATCAAGCCGCCTGCGCTCTGGTTGTAGAGGGTGAAAACGACTGTTTGAGAGCGCGACCAATGGCACAACGCAACAGGCATGCAAACTGCGCCGAACAAACCGCCAGGTTGTGTCTTCAACGATGACTCGACTCCACTGAAGAGAGATCCAGCCGAAGGATCTCTGCTGGCGGTGGGGGCCACCATCTGCGGACTGTGGTGGCTGGAAAGGTCATCCACTGGTTTGTTTTCATGGTGTCGGCCGTCTTTTTCTTCTTTGTTGATTCTACAGTACTGTGCACCACGTACAGTGTGCCTCCCACTGTTGAAACCAGGAACGATGCGAAACTAGGATAAAACCTCGACACAGGTTGCACTAGAGTGAGGTTTTTTATCAATCCAAGGAAAAAACCTCGTGATGGTGTGACACCAAGGTGGTTTGCTGAGTAGAAGGGTGTCAGCCACATGGAGGCCACACCAGAAAGACGATTTGGATTTCGCGGAGATCCGGGGCAAGCGAGAACCACCTCAATGAAGACAAAGATCGCCTCAGTGAAGATCTGGTGGGAGGCACCAGACGGCAGATGAGTCTATTCATCGCCACCCGCCTTCAATTGCATTCATTTGAGTAAGAATTCCTTCTGCGGCGTACACCCGCATCATTACCATGGGTCAGCGAACAGGACGGAACAACTCTCGTTACTGCGACACGATCCAACCGCTTTGCCCCAACCGCCAAGTACCTGGGAGGGACACTTCTGTCGCCCCTCCCTCTCAGGGAGGGGCGAAAGCATTTGATTGGCTTGTCGAGGGTTTAGATCTAAGCGTCACAGCCAGATGTTCCGGCCCGTTGAGGTCTCAAGGAGCACTGCCGAACGACACTTCATCCCCTTTGAGGGTGAACAAATGGGTGATCCCATGTACGCGTGGATCCGAGCCAATCAGCGTCCCCAGGATAAATGAGTCGCAGTCATGGACATAACCTCCAAGATGCGGCTGTCGCCCGGCCAATGGTTGCCAGCCAACCAGTTGGAGGGAGATGGGATTGATTTTGTTCTCTCTTCATTCAAACAAAGATAATTGGCACTGTCCAAAAGCGTTTGTTCAGATATGCTCTTGTGGAATCACTCAGTTGCCAAAAAGAGAACCCACTCCACCCATATTCTCCCTGTTTGCCACACAGGCAATGTACTAGCGGGCATGTTTGCCAGCTCTTTCCGTTCCTTTCTGAATAAAGCTCCAGGATCGTTTTTGGGATCACCTCATCTGTTTCAAACACTGGTGGCTGTTGTGAAATAGTTCTCTGCTGCATTGCATGAGTCCAGCATCCCAATCAATCTGCTCAGCGAGCGTGCGAGAGAGAAGGCTCAACGGCTCCGAGTGGCCGAAACCTGATGTGCTCTCCTCCAGATCTTCACAACAGGCATCAGGAAAAGCGTCTCGCGATGGCTGAGTTGCTGTTTTTGCAGTGGCTGAGACGATGGAAGTACTCCACACGATCCACACTCGGAGATGGGCCACAAGCTGAACAACAAAACACTGTGTAAATAGTATTCCTTCGAAACAGCATGAAACCCAAATCTAGAACTACACTCTGAAAGTTGATATTGCCAAGTGCCATGCCCGCTTTCGCTGAGACTACGATTGCTGCTGCACGCACTTTCTTGCGGTTGTTGCTGCGGTTAGTTTTCTGCTTGGAGCTGGGCCAACCGCGCTCGCAACTCGATCAATTCCGTGTAGTGGTTCTGGTCCATGACAGCTGCTGTCGAAGAAGCAACTGGAGCCGCCACCGACAGTGCCGCACCTTGGCGAAGCACCTCGCGTCGGGTCAGAATCAGTTCCCGAATGCGTGTGGGGTCTTGCACAGCTCGAAGCACAGCTTCTCCATAGTTTGGTCCTCCGGAGAGACGAAGCCCCGAACAAGCTAATGACCGGCTTTTCCCTGATCCGGCCGTGTCCACACGCAGCGAAGACATTTGGTATAAGCGTTCGATGCAATTTTGTGTGATGGTCACGTCCTGCACGCGATCCAGCGGGATGCTGGTCTCAAAGGTGAACAAAAAGCCTCGTTTCATGCTGACTTGCGTCGTGGAAATGGTGCAACGCTGGTTTTGCATGCTCTTGCAGACGTTTACTAGCCCGACCACCGCCAAAATCAACAAAACACCGAAAATGGTTAATGCTGGGATCATGCCAACGGCGCCCACGCCAAGAAATGCTTCGAAAATGAACACAAACGCAAAGATGCCCGCTGGGATAGCGATTTTACAAAGATATTCGACCAGCATGAGCCGAATGCCTTTGGGAACATCAAATGCCACGTGAACCACCCTATCGGATGATGCGGCATCGACGCCAACTCCATCCACAAGCATGATGGTTGCACCCACACACAGCCGAGGGTTAAACCACTCGCTCGTTTTTGTTATTAGCTGGCTAGTGGCCAATTGATGGATTACCAAAGGTGAATGGACTTCTGATCCCTCCACCGACAGCTCAGGAGCAGACGACGTTGGGCTCAGAACGTCAGATCATAAATAGACCTGAGCTCACATCATGCACCAGCCAGCCCTCAAGCAACGAAAGATTCACATCCTTTTGCGCGTGAGCACAGACATGGTGGGCTTCCGGTCAAGCACGGAACGTCATGAAATCTGAGTATCTCCCCCACGCACCTGTTTTCCAAGTCGTTCCATGTATAAGCAGTTGGGGGAATAATCACTATCAGTTGGTTCGACACATCTGGTGCGATCTTTTGTACTGACGAAGCTCGGCATGGAATATGCTCTCACTTTCCTTGCTTCACTCTTGCCATTATCTATCAGCCTCTTCACTTCGGCAGCACCAAGGCGATCAGTGCAAGGTGCTTGTACACCTGGTGCTGGTGCGTGGCTTGCTCCACTGCTGCAATTGTTTGTTTGAGCACACCAGTCTCTTGATGCGCCTTTTAACTTCAAGCTGATCCGCCCACTCTCGTGGCATCGCTGCTTCCACCGCAGCGTTGACGCTTGGACCCGCAGCAGAACCACTTGCACCAACGTCGCGGAACGGAACAGCCGCTACTCGAAGTGCGTCTGCTCGGGGCATGATGAGATCGCGAGAGGGTCGTAGCGCCATGACTATGGTTTGGTTGTTTCTGGGAGAACTGAATCGGTAGTGATGATTCCCAGAGAAGTCAGATGATCCATGCTCTCGAGGCAGCTTTGCGTGATGGTCACATCCTGCATATTGTGAGCGCTCACTCAGTTGACCGCGTCAAAACGTATCTTCGGGATTAACTGAACGGCTCTGTTTCGTGCAGGGAGTTTGGCGACGGCACTGACGTTGTTGTTTGAGCTATCGGACGGTCACGTCGTGCACATGACCCAGAGGGAGACTCTTCTCAATGATGAACAATAGGAATTCCAGTCTTGAGATGCTACCTTCTGGCTAGTTATGCTTTCTTGGAGCTGGGCTTTGCTGTTGATTTGATCACCTTCTGAAACAACTTGCGGTGGAATCCCGAGTTGGAACGCGGAAGCGCTTCTCACGTGGAAAGAATCAGATCGCCGGTGGCTCGTAACTCACCGGTTTGATGGATGCATAAGGAAGACCACGATTGATACTAACGTTCGATCCAGTCTTGCGGGACGATTGCTGCTTGCACCCGATCCACATGGATGGTGTTTTTGACGAAGTACAAAAAAAACCGGTTTGATGGCGATCTGTGCGTTGGAAATGCTGCTATGTTGTCTTTCCATGCTCTCGTAAGCGTTCACGAACCCCAAGCCGGCCAAGTCCAAGAGCACACCAAACCCGGTAACGGGCGAACACTCTCGAAAGGTATTCACACCAGTGCATCCCTCATAGATAGGCCCCACGGCAGAGGCACACGTGCTCGACAGAGGTACTGGACCATCCGGAGTCGTGTGCCAGTGCGACCATCAAACGCCACGGGGTTCCACACGCAGCAAACAACGCGAGCTCCACTCGATCAGAACATATCTTTTAGAGTAGTCCCACACAGCAAACTGTGGACGGACAGGTCTCCTAGCCAAGTCCAGCAAAACTAATTCAACACGCTTCAAGTTGCACCATGACCAAGAAGCCCAACAACTCGAAACGCAACAAAATCATCCACGCGAGAGCCCAAGGCCAACGCCATGCTTCGCACGTCTGCACACTTGAGACGACAAGAATGGGCTCTTGCTACAGGACCGTCGCCCATAGGTATAAGTCTTTATGGCTTTTCGAGTCTCCTGGACATGGCGGCGACCAGAAGGGCAACCGCAACAAAGTCAAACCCAACCAAGCAAAAGACTTTTCCACCGCACGGAAATGGGATGAGTCTTGCACTCATGATTGGCGCTTTGTGCTCTGCTTGGCTCGTGCGTGGCTGTCCTCTTTCACGTTGGTCTTGGTGTGCGGACTAGCTGGCACTGGGATGGCCTGGGCCGTTCAGTGGCTGCGGGCGGGGCAGCATAGCATTTAATCCAGCAAAATGCGGTTTTCGCGTTCGATTTCGGCATACCGCTCTTCTTTCATTTGCTCTTTTTTCAGATTCTTCTTCAAATGCGACGGACGATGCGGCTCGGAATTGTCAATGGAGGACTTGATGGTGTGCAACTTTTGGCGATGAATGTCTTGGCATTTCTGGTAATACGCCGAGTCGGTGTATTCTCGCACGAGGAGATGCTTTTGGTGTTGCGGCAGTTCTAATGGCGATGCCAGTGACTGCTGTGGACAGAGCTCGAGCAAGACGCAGAGTTGATTGAGCAAGGATATCGCTATCATTCAACCATGGTGATTCACTCACTAGGGATTACCGAGATAAACTATAGACTCGTTGAAAGTCTTCAGCGAAGTTGCCTCCATTTGCTGAACTGTAGCGACAGCATCAGCTACAACGCTGTCTTGATGTGCAGAGGATCGGAGAGGGTTCTTCTACCTGAGCGAAAACCTAATTGACCAGCGAGGTACGGGTCGAAGCGGACGCGATCTGCGTTTTGGCAACGCCAAGAAGAGTGTGTGCAAAGCTGGCGAGCCGCGTGAGTCTCGACTCTTAAAGAAGACACGTCACCCATCGAGACAGTTCTGCATGAACGTCTTGAATTCGATCCAGCGGGCTATTCTTCTCGCTTTTGTAGAAACCTGCTTGTTGCATGGCGACTTGAGTCGTTGAAACGGTGCACCATTGGTTTGACATAAAGATTCTCCAGGCCCACAAAGGAACACCAACAGGAAACCCAAACAGCATGCACCCTGATGCTCCTTGCACGATGACCACAGAGACAAGGATCATTTCGGACTACTGTTTTCCCAAAACACTCAATCAGCAGCACCTGTTTCACATCAAACTGGACTTGAACACTGGATCTGGAGCCCAGGTTTTGTTGGCAGCACGGACTTGGGCCAATTCACGGTGCATCCCCGATTCAGTAGGAAAATGCACTTCCGATAACAGGACGCGTATTCCTGAATTGAGCTTTTCTCCTTTCCAAACGCAATGCTCTGGACATGAAGTTGATAGCCATGAAACGCATTCGCGAGCACAAAACACGACCCCGTGTTACCCCTTCCCACGCTACAACAGCTCAAGGGGGATCAACTAGCAGTTGGGTCCACCAAACTTGAGGGCTTAAACCGAACCACGTTTCGCCAGCTCTCCTTTTCCATCCAATGCGATCCAAAGGCACGGACTTACAAACCAACGACTCATTATCACAGTGATCACATCACTCTAGTTGCCGACTGCACTCGATCTCTTGCATCACGTGATCACAACGCCAGCCATTGTCAGTTGCAACAGCTCGGGTCTGTTCGCATCCATGTCTTTGCAGCAATGATGACGACTTGACACCTGATTGCATTTGGTTTGCTGGTGGTGCCACGGTTTGCTTCTGAGTCACCTTGATCACTTGTGAGAGATGGCTGCTTCGGTTGAAAGCAGCTACAAGATGGTCGTAAAGAGGTTCCATATGGTGGACAACGATTCCACGTCTCTTGGCAACACTGATGTATAAACAAATAAACATACCACTCTCTTTCGCTAATTCGTTTCTTCACCTACGGACCACGATGGGAAGCATGCGTCGGCGCAAAAAACTTGTCGCCTTTGGTCTTAATTGCCGCCTTAAAATTGTCAATCAAAACCGGTACGATACTCGGATCTGCAAGAGTTGACACATCACCGAGCTGTTCTTCTTCTCCATGAGCAATCTTTCGCAGCACACGTCGCATTATCTTGCCACTTCGAGTCTTTGGCAAACCTGGCACGAAGACCAGCACATCCGGGGAAGCAAAGGCGCCAATGGTCTTGCGCACTTGGCCAATCAATTCAATATTCAGTTCTTCACACTGTTTGGCCGTGTTGCACAGAATCACAAAGCAGCAACTTGCTTCGCCCTTGATGGTATGTGGGAACCCAACAACCGCGGCTTCCGCGACAAGCTCATGAGCCACCAGAGCACTTTCAACTTCAGCAGTACCAAGGCGATGGCCGGAAGTGGTCAAAACGTCTAGAAAAGGAAGAAAAGCACAATTGTTACTTGTCGGCGCACATTCAAAACACAACAAGCAACAACTCACCATCGATGCGTCCAGTGATGAAGAAGTATCCGTCTTTATCGCGTCGGCAACCATCTCCAGTGAAGTAGAATCCTTTGTGAGATGTCATGTACACTTGCAGGTATCGTCGATGGCTTCCATACACTGTGCGTGCCATCCCTGGCCATGGTTTGCGGATGCAAAGTTCGCCTTCTACTTCTTTGCCTTCAATCACTTGGCCTTTGTCATCCGTGATCACAAAGTCAATGCCGAAAAAAGGCTTTGCGCATGAACCAGGCTTCATCGGTGTGACACCAGGAAGACCCACGCCAATGTGGCCACCAGTCTCTGTTTGCCAGTAGGTATCGGTCACATAGCATTTCTTGTCACCCACAACTTCGAAATACCAGCGCCAGGCTTCCGGATTGATTGGTTCACCAACACTACCGAGAATGCGCAAGCTCGAGCGATCATACTTCTTCACATGGTCTTCCCCCTGAGCCATCAACGCACGAATGGCGGTTGGTGCGGTGTAAAACTGAGTGACCTTGTGGCGTTGTACAAGATCCCAGTATCGTCCGCAGTCAGGATATGTCGGGGTGCTCTCAAACATGATGGTCGTCACGCCATTGGCAAGCGGAGCATAAACAACATAGCTGTGGCCCGTGATCCAGCCGCAATCGGCCACGCACGCAAAAACATCGCCCTCGTGCAAATCAAACACGTACTTGGCTGTCACCATGGTGTACAACAGGTACCCAGCAGTTGTGTGCGCGACGCCCTTTGGGGTACCAGTCGAGCCGGAAGTGTAGAGAATAAACATCAAGTCTTCACTATCCATCCATTCGACGGGGCACACGGCACGGTGCTTGGGCAATTCCATGCTCATGTCAATATCAATGCGATGGTTCAGCACCACATTATGATTGTGGGTGCGTCGGAAGCAAAACACTTTGCGCACAAAATCCAAGCCATGGATCGCCGTGTCCACAATGTGTTTCAAGGGCAGCGTGCGTCCACCTCGTTTGCCTTCATCACTCGTGAACACCCACTACAGCCCACCGCAACGCCATCAACAGGAATTGTGTTAGTCATGAATCCGCACGAACAACCTTCAACGTGATTTCACTTTCTCTGTGTCGTACCTGTGTTTGCGCATCTACAATGCGATCACGAAGTGACTCTGCGCTGAACCCCGCAAACACCACGCTGTGCACAGCGCCAATGCGCGTGCAGGCCAGCAACACATACGCGGTTTCCGGAATCATGGGCATGTACACCGCAACGGTGTCACCTTTTTTCACGCCCGCTGCCTTCATGACATTGGCGATGCGACAAGTTTCTTCATGTAGTTCCTTGAACGTGATGTTGCGTCCCTGGCCCGGTTCGTCGCTTTCCCAGATGATGGCCACTTCGTTTGCCTTGGTCTTGAGGTGGCGATCGATGCAGTTGTAGCTGACATTGAGTTTGCCATTGGTGAACCACGAGACGTCTCCTTTTTCCAGACTTCCGCTCACCACATCTTCAAAATCGTGAAACCATGCGAGGTTTTCGCGTGCCAGCCGCGCCCAGAATCGCTCGGGGTCGGCGATGGATTCGTCATACAGTTTCTGGTACGCTTGTTCACCTTGAAGATGCGCGTGCTGTGCCACAGCATCAATGAGATCGTACTTGTCTTGCAGCATGGGTCGAGTTTCCTTTCGGGCTTTTCGATTTGTTGGGAGGAGACCCGTCGTCACTGTTGGGCCTCTGCGTGCAAATCAAACAATGAGGGTGACTTCAACTCGAGGCAAAACCACCACAAAAACCGGTTTAGGTGGGGCCCCAGTTTCCATAGAAAATCAGACGACAGTTGCCGTCGGACATGGCGTACCTAGCGATGAGAAGTGACGTCGGGTTGATCTTGGCCAATTGCACTGAACACCTGCCGTGTAGCCGTCCGTCGGACATCCCACGGGTTGAGTGGAGTGGATTCTTGTGAGGGCGAAAGTTCGGAGCCCTAAAGGTCCAGCAGAACCAGTGAGGTGAGTGACTGAACCCGCCCCGCACTGCACCACCATCTCATTCAGAACACAGCAAGCCAGTAAATATGGAATGCCCAACACGGAACTTGCTGTTTGACGACGCCATCTGAGCGATGTGACGTCAGTGACAAAGCACACGTGATGTGGATGGGCTGGGGTCCAGTTAGAAATGTTTCTAAGCTAATGGGATTTCTAAAGGGGCCGCCTGACATGACGCACATTGCATGGCCAGCTTACGTCAAATGGTGCAGCTGCCAAGTCCTCCATGATGGAGATGGTGGAGATTCCCCCAGGAAACGACACGTCAACAGAACAGTGTTGGGCAGTCGATCACTCTTGAGCGGCTGCTCGCCTCTTCGGACGTGTCTCCTCGCAAGATTAGATCAAGCATGTCTCTTCAGATGAGGCAGAATCGTTGGGAGACCATCAGGTCGGATATCAAGTGAAAGCCATGCACGCGCTGCACGTGCCTTCAGTGCCCTTTGGTGTGGATTGGCATGATCTCAGAATCCCACAGACATCCCTGCCGCCACTGCTGTGATCGCTCGTGGCTTCCACTAGCCAAACGGGAGTGCAACAGTAGGCTTGCACGAAACCTCTCAAACGCTGTTATATTCCCAGTCAGTTCGCAGCTCTCAACAAAGGTGAAGGTGCGGAATTGAGAATTGTATCACTAGCCTCTTACACAGTTCTACAACGCTACACCACTTCCATGGTCACGTAGACTTCGGCTGGGCTAGTGCCCGGTGTGGTCGCTTGCGGCGTTCGTAGGGCTTCTTGGTTGTCTTCGATTCCTTCTCTTCGTTGTACGATGAGCTGTTGGTGAAGACTAGTCTCCGGTACAAGTTGAAGTGATGATTGCTGAGCGGGTTGAAGTTGAAGGGATCGCGTCTCTTCATGCACCACAAACGAGACTGGTGGCGCACCAGTCTCCGTCCCCACCAGTGGTGGGGATGGAGACGGTGAGGAAGCTTGATACCCAATCCATAACGGTTGGCGCAACGTGAATATCGGCGGATCACGACAATCTTCGCGTTTCGAATGAATAAACTCGAGCACTTGCAGTGGATAGCGCACTGCACGAAGCAACGTGACGTACTCGTCGTCACGATACAACGGGAATCCATCCGGAGTGGTGTCTATGGCCAAGTTGGTGACTTGAAACAGCTTATCCAAGAACCCTTGATGCAAATGCACCTCGCTCACTCGAATCAACGGGATCCTCGTTTCACAACGAATCAGACTGTGGGTCTTGAGAACGATCTGGGTCGAGGTGATGGTGCACTGTTGGTTTTTCACAGCCGTACAGGCGTGCAAGAGCCCCAGCACACTGAACACAAACAAAATGCCACAGCCCACTACCAATGGAGCCACAGTCACTTTGCTCGCTTGTCCACTGGTTTGTTTGCTGTCGCCAAACACAAACGCAGCCACAAACACACCAAATCCCACTATGGGAACCACAAAATTCTTGGCCAAAAGCACTCGAGAGCCGTTCGCGACGTCAAATTCCACTTGTAACTCGTTTTGTCTTGAAATGGATGCCGCATCCTTCACGGCATCCAGCAAAACACCTCTTGGGTACGGCAATGACCCTGCAGTTGGGTTCGCTGCTTGATCATTGCTGGAAGCATCGACGTTGGAAGAACCAGTGCTTAGTTCCATGAATTCTCAATTACTTGGTAGGATGGTGCATTGGAGAGAACTCAACACGCTGACTTTGACGTAGGAGAAAGTCGTCAATGCGCTGCAAGGTATTGGAGAATGAACGGGTTCCGGGATGAGGGGTTTGCGAGTCGTAGAAATCCCGAGTGCTATCTGCATGAGCAGTGACGCTTGCTGTTGCTTCAGTTCTGGTTCTTGCGAATCACATTCTTATAAGGAGCCGTCGAAAAACGTAAAAATAGCAGCACACCCTTATGATGCTTGACCTCAAATTCCTCCAAAGTCACCTGAATCAACTCGATTCGACATTGATCTGTTGAATCCATCATTCAGCGTGACGCGTAGGCGAAGCATTCATTTCATGGGATTGTTGCTCACAATTCCTTGTGTGGTAACTCTACGCTCTCGCTGGATCGCGCGGTTGTCAGGAGTCTTCACTGATAATCGGAGTGCAGATCTTGGCGTTGTTTCACTCCCTTTCAAGCCAAACTCCCCGCCAAACTGAATCATTTCATTTCACGGAATCCTTTCTGGGACCTGTTTCAGCTCCACCGCGCGCAAACGCGCCACTGAGCACTCGTTCACTTTTATTGGCGATGCTCATTCGTTCGCTTTTGGTCGTATGTTCACTCTTGATGCTGTCTACTTCCAAAATGGTTCGCAGGTTGGGAATCATCGATGGGTAGCGGGTCTTCGCCATCAAGACTTCTTGAACACGCAGCGCATCGATGACACTACGCAAATGGACTTCACGCATGTTTCCGATCGGATGCAATTCGATCAGAAGCGAAGAATCCTCAAAGAATCGTTCAAACACGTTCTGGCACACTGAGATATTCCGAATGTGTTCCAGCGGAATGCTTTTGATGTGGTTCCGCCACAACCACAAGCCCTGGGTCACAATCACTTGGCTAGAGATCACAAAACATCGCTGATACTTGATATAGTTGCAGGCATAGATCAGCGTCAGAAGAAAGCACAGTACACATACGCCAAACGCGATCAATGTCGGGACCCATTTGCCGGGAGAGTTCATGTGGGTGCCCCCGTTCACGAAAAACACCACAACCAAAACCGCGAGAGGCACCGCAAAACACACCGCCGATTGGGTCACCAGCACCTTGGTGCCTCTTGCGATATCAAACTCCATTTGCACTTCGATCGGCCGCTGCGGAGGTTCCCGACACCAGCTACTATTGTCAACAACAACATTCTTGAGCATGATACTTCCATTCATTGAGGTCTTTCGTTTTTCCTCAATCGACAAAAGCAATCGAGCAGTCTTCCCTGTGCGTATTTCTTACTCTTCTTGTCCCTGCTGCTTGCTGCTGATCTCGTGTTCTGATCATTTCCCAGTGTCATTGCGTTCATGCCAAAAACGGGCTACCAAGGCAGTAATAATAGCCCAGAGCAAGGTTTGATGGGCTTCATGGGCGTACTAAATCGCTGGCTTCCAAGTATTGATTCCATCGATAGAGGTGGGTGATTCATACTCTCCTTAAAACGTCACATCCGTTCAAGATGCTGTTGCCCCGAACAACTTTCCGCAAGTGGCATCATTGCAATTCGCTTCACGGCTATGCGCCACGCTTCGTACCGCAATGCGAGAAAGGAATCATTTATTCCCATCGACCATACAGAGAGCCATCCGCGTTCAGAAGCCGATTTGTCATGATTCAAGTGTCTGTTGAATTGTTTTCTTCTTGCTGTTCCAGACAATGATCCAAAGTGGTTTTCATTTCGTCGACATCGGCTTGTGGTGATGATGGTGGCGGCAATCTATTGCCCTGGGGTGTTTCCAGTTCGATCTCTTTGGAGGCCACGATGCGGGAGGTACTGACTCTGGACTGTAGTGCATCTCTTTGGCAGATGAAGTAATCGCGGGTCGTGTCGGCATTTCGCACCGCAT
Organism: Paralagenidium karlingii; assembly: GCA_027475765.1. Lineage (NCBI taxonomy): Eukaryota > Oomycota > Peronosporomycetes > Paralagenidium > Paralagenidium karlingii. The sequence goes on from JAMFLO010000181.1 coordinate 16,259, forward strand.
ACAAGTTGGCGTCGGTTTGCGGGGCTTGTGAAGCGTTTGAAGGTGAAGAAGCTGCGATGGTGATGTTAAGCGTTGAAATATTGTAACAACGTTGCAGAAAACTCTGGTAGACGACTATGGATTGGACTTGAGGGAGCGGAATTCTTTGCTTTGTGACCCAACACCAGCAAATCTCTTTGTAGATGACTGCGTGGGTTGAAGTCACAAAGCATTTCTGATGGCGCATCCAACTCACAGTACTGCCGATCACCAGCGCACCACCTAGCATCAAGAGCATCAAGCCAACCCAAATCGTCTTCAAGGACACTCCGTCACCGCTGACTCCTTGCTGAGCACCAAACGCAATAGCACACAACAGGAAAACGACCGAAAACACTCCAAGTCGCTCAATCAGCAGAAGCTTGATACCGCTGATCACGTCAAACTCCACTTGCATGTGAACCAGTTCACCATCTTCCTTGTTCACAGGTTTTGAGTAAAGAACGGATCGTGTTGCTGTTGAGTCGATCGTTGATGTGGTTGTTGCTACAGCTGATGCCTTGATGTCCTGGGTGATCGACTTGAACGAAGTTGACTTGAGTTTGAGTTTCGACGAGAAAGAAGCAACGGTCGAGTAATACCCACGCAGAGGAACGCGACTGGATTGTGTCTTGTCTTCCATTACTTTGCGGTGAGTTTAATGCTGCACTTGGTGCAACATGACGATCAAATCCACACAAAGGGGCCAACGATTTGAGATGGTGGCTTGAAGTTTTGGTTCTTTGTGACGCCGAGAATCACCTGTAGGGCGTAGCTCGTATCGTTGGTTTCTGCTCTATTCTGGGTGTTGATGGCAAGAAGACTCGGATCCACGAGGAAGAGGATAACCATGAACTGACAGACCCGTGTGACTGAGCACTGTGCCACTTCGTCTGAGTGGCAGTGTTTGCTGTTGCGATCACAACAAATCCTGCAGATCTGCTCGGAACCTACGTCCAGTAATTGGTTGACCAAAGCTTCCGTTTCACTGGCGCTTCCACGATGAAATCGGATCGAATCATCGAGCAGCAGCAATATGCCGTTCGCGAGCCCAAATCCACGGAAAAAGCGAGCTCGTGATCATCAAAACTCAACGGAGAGTGTGTGCAAAGTACACTTGATAGCAAGTCGTTGCTTTGTAATACTGGCTCGGTGGCGATTGCTGTTGCGGCATGCTGACTGGTTGCGCAAGCTCCTGCACGTCCATTGATTCCGCCTAACTCATAGGTGTGCTGTGGGCAAGTGGTTGGTGATCGGCGACTGCGGTTCTGCCAATGATTCTGGGCTCTTGATCTGTTTGTTGTGTTCTGATCCGATCGGTGATCAAAACGCGAGGTGAACTCACGTTGCCATTTTTAGAGCATCAATCATAGCTGCAGAATTCCGAGTCTCGGCTTGACTCTGGCATGATTCAGCTGTTGACAGTGAGCTGTGTGCGTGGCGCAGGATAGCCGTGAAGTCTTGGTGGCCCAGGAGACGGTTGACACCTGGATTTGTGTTGAACAGCGCTGAGTGATGAGGTGCACAGCATCATGCACGGTATTGTTGGAACGCAGTGATGCCATAGTCAGTTGATGCGTTCAAATCCGCTCACTTCTGTTCTAAACTGGCAAAGAACTCGTCAGCAACCATGAATTCCATGTGGGTATTGTACTGTCTTCTCGACACATCTATTGACGACAATTTGACGCGTTCTTCGCATTGCTTTTGTTTGAAGTTATCTTGCCGCCGCCTGCTGGAGTGCTGTCACGTGGGCTGCACATGAACGCGCAAGGGATCCAAACGGAGATAATTCGTCGTCTACGTCACGATTATGAAGCTCTGCAGCGAAATGGAAATTCGATTTGGATGCCCTGCGCCGATTGTGCTTCTGAGCATCAACGTTGTAGCCACCTTCCAACACAGAAACAATTCGTCCTTGGCAGCAACTGCATCATCATCAACAACAACAACAAACAGTACGATACAAATGTCAACCAGATTCCCTGCGATGACACCTCCGAATACGCAGATCATTCTCCACTTACTCTTCAGCAACATCAACCAATTTCTCGGTGATCCAACCGTAATCGTCTTCACTCAGAAAATAGTAGAAATCATCTGCGTGACCATCAAAACCGGCAGAGATCATGATCAAATCAGGTCCAAACAGTCGCAATGCAGGTAGTAGATGAGTCGAAACTTTGCGTCGGAATGTTTGCGAAGCTTGCTCCATCAAACTACGTTTGGCTTTTTGAGACAACTTCAATCGCTCTTCCAGGTATTTGGGACCCAGGAGATCAAGTGGGAGGTTCACGATATTGGCACACTGTTCGAGTTCTCTGGAGCAACCGTGTGGACCTACGCCAGAACAGGGGTAGAAGTTGTCATCATCAAATAGATGGATTGACCCGAAAAATACATTCTCCATATCATTCTCGTCACGCCAAGGCTTATACGAGTCAAACGAGAGAGGAGCCCAGCTGGGCGGCAAAGGGTACTTTTGCTTGTGCGGAATCAGATTTCGAATGATCTCTTCAGTTCCATTTCCGTGATGGATGTCAAAGTCAATGATAGCAACTCTATCAACTCGTGGGATATACGATCGACGATTGAGCGCTCCATAACGAGTTCCTCCGTACATATCCATGGCATACGCAGCACCAATGGCCACATTGTTGAGCAAACAAAACCCGCAAGTGCACATTTCCGGACGGCGATGGAAACCTTCACTTTCCACACAACCATTCGGCCCAGCATGATGTCCAGGGGGGCGGACAATCACAAAAGCATTTCTGGTTTCTAGGTGAATGACTTTGTCGATCGCATGGCACACAGCACCTGCAGCAAGTCGTGCTACTTCATAACTGCTCTTGGAGATTGGTGAATCCATGTCAAACATTCCACTCGACGGCGGGTTTTCCACATCATAACATGTTGCAGCTTTCGGCGTGTGGAGCCAGGATGCATAGTCGCCTTCATCCACTTCTGTGTCATCGTGGTGATGCCGAATCTTTCTGATTCCTCGTTTTCGCTTTGCTTCCGAAATAGAGCTGCTGTCCTGCGTATAGAGTCTTCCCACAGTGATGCTTGGATCCTGCTCCGGCAAAGCTGCGCACGACTTCTCTAAATGCTGTACATACTCAAACGTGTGCACTCGCAATAGATCACACAGTCGAGCTGGACGCAATTCCTTCAAGTTTGCCCATTGCAGATCACTGAAGCGATCGATACTCAGTACACCATCAGGGCCGCAGAGAACTTTGAGCCGTTGACGGTTTTCTTGATGGGTGTCGTTGTGGTGATCCAGACAGGTAGGTTGATACACAATCAAGGTTCCGATGCTCTCTTGTTCCAGTTGACGCATGAGTCCCTTACGAACCACCAAGTTTTGCGTCTGAGAATCCTCATCTTCATTCTCCTCATTACAGTGAAGATTCCTGGATTTGGGATGACATCCACAATTGCAAGGAGGCCCTAAAAGATAATCATGAGTTGGAGGAGAAAGCATACGACCATGGACTGGATGATTCTGTGGGTTTCGTTGTAGAATATTCGTTGGAGATTTTGGGCGAGAATGACGTTTCCATGCTCTTCGTCCACTGGAGACTCTGGAACGTGGGTGTGGCTCCATTGCATGGGAAAACACCATTTCATTGGTCAGTTCTGGAGACAACGAATAGCTCAACGCAGGCGAAGCACTTGGTCGGCGCTTACGTAGCTGTCGTTGTTGTTGTTCTTGTTGTTGTTCTTGTTCTTGTTCTTGTTGGTGGTCCGATTCGTGTTCATGTTCTTCGTCCTGTTGTTGACGTCGAATCCTTTCTTGCGTGACGCAATTCAACGGTGTCAGCAGCTGCACCCGCTGCTGCGATGGGTTGTGATGCTCTTCATCTTCGTCTTCGTCTTCGTCCTCCTCCTCATCTTGTCGCTGGCCATTTTCCTCGTGATCTTGTTCTTCATGGTACTCCTCACGGTCTGGTGTCTCTGTCTGGTTGCTTCGAATGCTCAGACGCTTTAGCATTCTCGCTGAAAAATCCAGACTGCTTCCATCCTGTTGTTGCTGTTGCTGTTGTTGCTGCTGAGATGACTCGTCAAGAAATCGGTTGGTTTTGGATTTGATTTTGGCTGTCGAAGACTTGCCAATGGACGAAATCGAGGACGACGAACTAGCGCGGCGGGTCCAGACGATATTGGTCACTCGACCCAACGGCGTGCGCATGAGCACGTCATGATCGGCATCTCGTTCGACCGATTCCTGGTCCAGCATGAGCGAACTTTCAAGTTCTTTGTGATGTTCTGCAAGTTGCTGGTGTTGGCTATGCTGCTGGTCTACATCTGACTTTTGTGGCGAGTCAAACTCAAACTCCAGCTCCTCTTCTTCTTGTTCTTCGACCAGAGTTGTTTCTTGGATACGCGTGCGGTATGTTCTCAACGTAGCACTCGACGGTGCAGTTGACTTGGAAGCAGCAAACGGCTCAGGCGTGGAAGGAAATGAGGTGGCGGCGATGGACGAGGACTGAACCATCTGACACGGAGACAGGATCTGACAGGTTGCTGAGGTGGTTGATAGTGGTATTGAAGTGGCTGCGAGAAGTGCTGCACAAGGCGAAATGCCGAATGGGAATCAAAATGCCGCGATGTCGCCCGCAACTCTTGTGGATTGCCGCCTTTCTTTTGAGAAGACCCTTCCTTTCTAAGGTGTGCACACTTGGCTTTGGCTCGTTAGACTTGTTCTTTGTATACTAACACCATGACCACCATTGTGACACGCAAAGCATGATTCCCCCAAAGGAAACTCGTACTTTAACGAGACAAATCCAATCCGTACTTTATGCGAAAAGGCAACCTAGTGTGACTAAGTGCGTTGATATTGGTGACCCGGGCCAGCATCGTTGACCCGGGTTTCGTCGGGCCAAACTGAGTGAAGCAAGATGCAAGTACATGTCATACCACGCATTCAAAGTGGTGTCAATGGCTTGAGTTCGTGGGAAGTTCCAGACGAATGGAGCTTTCAAGTGATTGTCAGAGTATCAGAGAGCAATCTATGTATCCGAAACCATCGAACACTCGAAGATTTCCTTGTTCTACGTAGCCAGTTGAACCAGAAATGCCAGGAGATCAAGGGCCATGACAAAGCAGACACCAAGCTGATGACCAAGATTGAGGACCAGTTTCAGGTCGTTGAAGGGATTCTATCTGCTTCAATCGGATCCTCCGATGGTTTCGGTGATAATCTGATTCCGATTCGCCAAAAAGTGGCACGAATGGCCTATGCTTTGGAAGGGTTTGTGCAGCAATTGGTGTCGCAAATGCCCAATTGGTGGTGTCTGTGGCAATTTCTGGACGCGCAAGTCACTCAGCAAGTGTTTCAACAGCACGCAACGGTTCGTCAACAACTGCTGAGCTGCCAACAAGAGCAAGGGAGCCAGCAGATTCATCACAAAACTTTGATACCTGGTGGTTATTGCGAGTTTGACCTGGCACTGGACCAACCAGCGCTTGTTTATTGGCGATTTGGTGTTGCCAATGGAGAAGCGGATCGCATTGGATTTCAAATTCGATTCGACGATCGATTGAAGGATGACACACAGGAAGAAGCGAGGAGTGATCCATATAGCTTTGCAGCTCAGGCTGCTGAGTTGACTGATGAGGACGAGGAAAATGAAAGCGATGTACTTTGGTACCGCAGCATTCACAGTTTCAAAAGCCCAACTCCAGATGCCGATGGGCAGAATACAACGCTCGAAAATGGTGTGCAAGGGATCCTCTTGGTGTCCAAACCTGGTGTTATCACACTTGAATGGGATACGTCAGATAGTCAGCAGATATGTAGTCATGAACTGGCATTTGCCACAACTCAGATCAAACTCGATGAAGCAGAAAAGTCTGGGCTGGAGGAAGCGTTGAGTCAGATGCAATTCGTGGAATGGCATGAAGCACTCGCGCAGCGTGCCCATCAAGTGCAAGAATTGACTCAGGAGAGCAACGATGGTGCTCATGAAGTTGAAACAGGGTACTTCGAGACCGACGATTCATCTTCAACATCATCATTGGCTGTTGAACGTCTGATAAAACAGGTTTCAACGCTGCAAGAAGCCCTTCGTCAGGAGAGTAATGCACGTCAGCAGGCTCAGAGCAGTTTTGAAGCTGAGAAGCAACGACTCAGTGATATGTGTGCTTCACTTCAGGAGCAGTGTCTCTGGAAGTCCATTGAACAGTCGGACTCGACGCGCGAACTGATGCGCAACAAACAGCAACTCATCGATGCGAAGTGCGAATTGATGAATGCGCAGACGCAGTTGGGCATTTTCGAGAAACAACAAGAACAAATGCGATCGGAAATCGCGACGTTGAAACAACAAAAGCGGATTTTGGTGCAGGAGGTAAAGCGTTTGCAGCCCTACAGCGAAGTCAATTTGATGGCGTTGATTCAAGACGCTCAAGAAGCCAGGATGGTGCAGCGCAATTTGCAGGAGCAATTGAAAAGGTATCACTCTTTTTGAACGTTTTCGTCGTCGTTGAGTGGCAAAAGAGTGATTGTGCTCTGAAAATAATGCTGTCATGATCAGTCTACAGGCAAAACATCAGGATACGCTGTCTACCGACGAAGGGGCTTCTCAGCCAGTGGATCAAGACGAGTCCGACATCGTCGAATCCTCCATACCGATACCAGAAACCATAACTCCTGATGCCAACTTTGCCTGAAGAAACAAAGATCTCTCACTGCGAGCTGATAAACCTGCAGCGCTGTGGTGAAGCATGCGTTGCCTCCCCTTTGGGCTGATGGCCTTTGCCACCGAAACCAGTCAGCCAGGAAATGCCATAGTTGCGAAGCTACCGAAGGTTGTCATGTAATAATGTCTGTGTGAGCTATGAAGTCTTGGATGCACCTTTGCCAAGAGCTGATGTGAGCCGCCAACACTACACTTTGATCTACCGAACGCGATCCTCCATGTAGTACCCAACCGCATGTGACGATCGACGATCGATGGCGAGCGGCTGGCGATCCTCAGTCGTGGGTATCCAGCTTGCATGATGTCATCACGTGTGGGACGCGACGTTGATCCACTTTGCACAGGAAAAAGCGCGCCAGTAATTCTGCCCGATCACCCGCCAAAACAAACACAATCACCAATCACCAACACTAACAGCGACAAGTGCCGCTACACTTCACGTCAGAAGAAGAACAAGCATGTCAAACTTTCTTCTTCGGGTCAACCAGGTCACCAAACACCCAACGCGAAGACACAATGGCGACGTAACAACAGGGTGCATTTTCGCATTTCAGATGGCGCCAGCTTTCTTGGCCAAGAGACAGGACCCGGCATCCGCCACACAAATTTGGCGTTGTCCATCGAGCAACAAGTGACGACTATATTCCTTTTCTGCTTTGATCGCTACGCTTGCTCATTCTCTCTTTTTCTCTTTCTCTCTCTCTCTCTCTCTCTCTCTCTCTCTCTCTTGGCATCACCTGGTTCTTTGCCCATTACGCTCCTTTTCGCCCAACGCGTGTGTTACATTCCGCGAAGAAGCCCACCTAACGGCCCCTTGTCACCGACTTGATCAACTAGTTCCCAAGTGTTGCTAGTCCGATAACAGGAAGGTCAGGTTGATAGACGCTCCTGCCCCCGAACGAACAACCCTATTCCCGGACGCGCATCACGGTGGTGGCACTTGGTCTTACTGAAAAGTCAAAAGAAAACCTAGAGTTGCCAGATAAGAGGGACGTAGTGTACACAAAAGGCTTGGTGCTTTTTGGGTCTTTGACGGTACTGTACGCCACCCCATTGTCGTCATACTGCACCGCTGAAAGCCGGCGCATGGCCACAGCCCCCAAATTGAGGAAGGAAAGAAGTAGTCTCACGAGAACTGAGCCCCACAACCAGAAAGTAGTCCAGACAGAGAAGAGATAAATGCCGCTTGTCCTCCCGTCCGCGCCAGTGTCCTCTGGACCGTCGGACGTGGCGTGGCATCCACCAGCACCCGCGCTTTCCCCGCCACTTGCTCACGCCCAACCACAGCTACACCAGCAACAACAACCACAACAACAGGTCGCCGCGGCTCTAGACGGCGAATTGGAAGAGCCGATCCCGCTTCTAGACCGCCCACCGCTCTCCAATGGAAGCTCAGTCGCGCCGAGATCATCCAGTGGCGACACCAGTCGAGGCTTTGGCTTTGATGTCATGCGGCCTTCCCAGGAATTGTTTGTGTTTCGACGACCGTCGACCGTGGAAAAGGCGACACCATTTGAACTGCATTTACAAGAGATTTACACGGTGCGTGCCTTATATATGAACTGATGGCAGTCGTTGTTGATCCTACATGCCACTGACTGACTCACTCTCGCACGCGGGCATTCGTTGGCTTGCAGGGTCAAGTCGAAGAAGACGATGGACTGAATTTCTTTGAGACCCATGGCTACTACGACTTGTGTGAAGCCAACACGGTCGAAATGTTTCGCTCCAACTTTGGTTTGGAAAAGTTTTGGACCGACAACGCCAAATACCAGCAAGAGATCGATGCACTGGCCAAATTGTTTGAGCAAAATGGCGTTACGTTGACCAACGAAGACGACCGGGCCATGCAACAAGAGCAAGCGCGGCTCTGGCAGAGCCAAAAGCATCTTCGCCGTCGGCGTCGACCGCTAGACGCCCCAGAAGAGCAAGATTTGGACAGTAAACGTACCAGCGAGTTGTCCAGCAGCAACCAGATTGAGGAATTGGACGATGACAGTGGCGATCAAGGATCCATGCAAGAAGATGACCAGGAAGACGAACTGGAGCAAGAAGAAGAGGATGAAGAAGCAGCCGCCCATAGACGAAAACGTGAACTAGAAGAAGAACAGGCACGCAAAGACTTTCGACTGCGCCAACTCACTTCGGAAGTTGACGACGAAGAAATCGAAATGGTGCGCCAGGAACAGCAGATTGTGGTCCATGCGACGACGTTTATTCACATGGAGCAAGTGCGCTTTGAGAAGTTTTTCGTGCACGTGTTTCATGGCGAAAACCCCAGCAAATGCTTTGAGCAATTCGAGAAGCAGAACTATTTCATGCCAACCATGCCGTTGCCAATGCAGCCGCCGCCGTTGGCATTACCCCCGCCATTGTGTCAAACTGCCCCGTTATCCGCATCGTCCTCCTCCGCGTCAGCAAGAGGAGCAAATGCACCAGCCCCAGTCGCCACACCAGTCGCTCCAGCGAGTGAACCACGGCAACGATGGACTTCAAGGTCACCGTTGCGTGGCACTTTGAGAGCACCTTCGAGCCCGATTGCCGTGCCAGGAGCTAGTTCGCTGGTGGCCCCTTTGGCGATGAGTTCGTCGTCGTCAAACGTTGCGTGGGGAACAACGGCAGCGTGTCCTCCGCTATCGGCCTCTCAGGCTTCAAGTGCGGGCGCCGGAGCATTTACAGTGCCATCAGCATTAGCCAATGCTAATCGTGCCGGTGTGACGGATGCGCTGCAAGGACCAAGTTCATTATCAACGTGGCCCAATAATGGTGCAGGCTCATCCGTTAGTGCTCATCCACAGCCTCCGCCGTTGTCGGCACCTACCAACTCTTTGGGATGGGTTACGACCCAACAGCCGAATGTCCCATTGCCGCCATTTTCAGGCTATTTGTATTTATTCAAAGACACCATGTACGTGTGTGATCCAGTCCCTGCTGTGTTTTGTGGGTGGTGGCTCTGGATTCTGATTCTTGTTGTGTGGATTATTGTTCTGCTGGGCAGCCCTCATTTCTTGCGCATGTGGCACAAGCGATGGTTGTATTTAGATTTTCGTTCGGGCATCATTCAACTGTTCAAACGAAGCTATTGGAAAGCAAATCGAGGTCGCATCGATTTGCAACAAGTTCGTCAAATCCGTCAACTCGACAAATTGCGCATCGTGATTGAGTTTTACGATGAAAAGCGCCAGCCTCGAATGCTGTTTCGCTCCAACAGCGCACAAGAGACCGAATTGTGGGTGAATCTGTTACAATTTGCCAAAAAGCAGGTCGACCGTGGCGCAAACGCATCCAACTGGGCCGTCGTGCCTTCTTCAGGCTCTTCCTCATCGCTGGCCTCTTCTTCGAGTGGGGCCACTTCCAATATATCGTCGTCCCCGCCATCGTCAACGTGGATGTCGAACGTCATGCGCCAGATTCAACTCCAACAAATGCAGCAACTGCAGCAACAGCACTTTGATTTATACGGGCCACCGTCCAATTGTTCGGCGGCGTCGGCGACTTCGACGTGGAACAGTTCGCCGCCGTTAAGCTCGACCAATGCCACCACGAATCCTGGTGTCTTTTCCAATGCCAATGCGACGACCACTGCATCGGCGACCACTGCAAGCCAGCACTTTTTGTTTCGCAGCAAATACCAACAGACTCGAGTGGTACGTTCGCGATCGCATGGAGGAAGACGCAAAGAGTAATCCACTGACTCTCTTTGCGTGATGAAATCTTAGGATGTCGTGAGTATTCTGATCCAGCATACGTCTCGAAATGACATCAGCGTGGCTTAATGAGGACCAGCGTGGTAATGGACATTTGGTGCAACGATTTGGATAAAAAGGGTGAACGTTCCACCAGGAAAACCCCCTCCCCCCTCTCCCCCCAAACATGCTGAAGAGCTCCATGTCACCTTTCAAGTGAGTTGCGACCCAGTTCTCGTCGGAAATGGGCAACGAGTTGGATAAAAATACATAAGAAACGGTGACGCTGTATGCCCAACTGGGCCAAACGATGGGGTTGTTGATGCCGATGGTCAACGACGATGACAGCAAAAGAGTCAAAGCAAAGAGGAGAACAACAGAGAGAGAGAGAGAGAGAAAGGCGAAGAAAGAATGGGGCCGACGGACAGAGCAGAGCGTACGCAGTCAACGTCATCGGAAACAGACAACGGATCGGATAAGAACCAAAACACACCCAATGAATGCCTTTGTTGGCAACTGTGTTTTGCTTCTGGGTCTGTCTGTTGGTCTGCTTTTCCTGGGTTGGATTGTCCGTTGTTCATTATTCGATCCAGTGTGGTCTCTCGCCCTCGAAAGGAGAGAAAAACAACAACAACATGGAAATGCAAGCGTTGAGCGATAGTGATCTAGAAGCCATGCTGGACACGTCTTTGGCGGCTGAGGTTGGTATTGATATGACCGAAGCATTTGACGAAGAGGATCATGCGATGACCCTCGTGCCAGGTGCGGAACCAGACGCGAGCGCGAATGGCGTGACTGGCGCGTCCGGCGCGTTGATGTGCGCTGCGCTGCCGTCGATCCAAAGCAAATGTGAATTGGATGTGGAATTCGACTTGGAAGATGGCATTATCGAGATCATCACGGGATACTGTCTGGTGGCGCCGATTTTCATCGTTGCGGCGCTAGTGATTGTGTTTTTGCTGCTGGATCTCGTCGAGACGCTGTTTGCGTCCAATATGCTCCACGAAGCCATGCCGTGCATCTGTCTGATCATGGCTGTGGCGTGTTGCTATGGCTTTTACGTGGCTGTCTGCGAGTGCCTCGAGATCAAACACCAGCAGTGTACCATCAAATCCAACCACATCTTCATCAAAACGGGATGGCGCAAGAAACAAGAGTTTCAGATCGCGTTTGATCAACTCCAAGATGTCAAAATCGTCGGCGAAAACCTTGTGCTAGAGACCAAATGGAACCTGGACATCCTGCTACGTTGCGTTCGCTACCATGATGACGTTCGAGAGTTTATTCTGACACGAAAAGACCAGACTTGCTGCTTTGAGTGTTGCCATCAAGTTCGCAAGCAGCTTTTCAATGAAGCTGCGTGAACGCCGCACCTCAGAGGATATGAAGCACAACAAGCAATCAGAGTTGATGCCTTGTCGAGTATGGAGCCTTTTTTGCATTCTGCATGGCGTTTGCTTCTGTGATAGAACCCCCCATCAACATGCAAATGTCTTGGCTTGACAATGAACTGTCTTCATCATCAGAAAGCGATCCAAACGATTGGGCCGTGGAGCGATAAGACTTAACCAATCATCTGGCCATGCATACCACCATCCAGATGTGTTGATTGATATTGATGGGGGGCGGGGCATAGCCATCAAGCGTTCTTGCACTTTTTCCATTGGTCTGGAGCTCATCACTTGGCCAGCGACTCGCCCAGAATACGCTAGCAGATGTGGATAAGACTGCAAGTCTGGGAATAGCTTGCAACCGAATGATTAACTGACTCCGCCCACTTGTTGAGACTTCGTTTGCGCCTGTTGTTGGCTCGGGATGATTTGATTTGAGCACTGGGCATTTTGTGGTGAACCATGGAGCCAATCTCCACCGACTACCAGCACATTGCCGGGGTCGCGGCGAATGCTTCACGACCAGATGCACCGAATGGTGACTATGACGCCACAAGGGAGTCCCAAGTCTCGGTGGATCCGCAAACCGATGTCAAAGTGCAGTTCCACGTGCAGGAAGGCATTCGCTCCGTCATTGTGTCCACTTGTCTGCTAGCGCCAACGTTTCTAGGGTCGTGTGGGATCGCTATGTTTGTGGTGCTGGCCTTTTTGGAGTGCCTGTTGATGCGACCTCTGTTGCAACAGGCCTGGCCGTCCCTAGGTCTGGTCCTCTTGCTGATCACTGGCTATGGTGTGTTGTACGTGGTGTCCATGTGCATGGAGATCCAGCACCAGCAATGCACGATCACTTCGTCCAGTGTGCTGATCCGCCACGGCTGGTTCTACCAGATGCAGCATCGCGTCGCGTTGGACCAAGTGCGTGATCTCTGGGTGGACGGCGACACGTTGACCATTGGCACCAAATCCAACGACTTCTTTGTGCTTCGTGCGGTCGATGAAGTGGAACAAGTTCGGCTGTTGATTTGGACCCGCAAAGAGCAAATGTGGTTCTTTGGCTGTTGTCACCAGGGTCAACTTGTGCTCTTCAACGAAGCTGCCTGAAACACGGCATGGGCACAGCGCGACGGGTTTATCAGAATGGGACGGAATTGCTGAATGGAATCTTGATGGCTTCGCACCGCGACGGCATATCCAATGCAATGCGTTGGCTTGAAACGTGTATCCCAGTGGGGTAGGCCCTTCAACAACGATGCAGGCCACAGTCGCGCGAATAAGTCATTTGATGAAACCACCCAAGCCATGCGATCGTCTGGTTATTCTGGTTACTCGTGGGACCATGTGAACGTTGAGGTTTTTTGGGTGCTCCTGGAGGGAGTTCACCATCAAATGGTGTCGGGATAAGACTGGAAGAAGTGTGAACCGAATGGCTCCAATCAATTGAAAAGGCCCCAGAAGCCTGTGGGAGGTGGTCGCAATTCACCTCATTTGGTGGACGGCCATTATGTTGTCAACTGGTCACCAACACCGGATTAGCGATGTTGATGCACCGGTCGTAAGTGAACCAAACGCCCCTGCAGGTGTTGGCCACCAAGTGCTAGTAATGGATCGACAACGTGGTGAGTATGAAGTGCGCTTCCACAAACACCAAGAGATTCGTTTACTCGTCGTCTCTGCCTGTCTGATGGCGCCACGCTTGTTGGGGTCGTGTGCTGTCTTCATGGTTGCCGCTGTATCCACGTTGGAGTGCATTGTGCAGCAACCATTCTTGAAACAGTCGTGGTCGTCCATGGGTTTGCTCCTGGTGCTGATCGCCGGCTACGGCATGCTCTACGTGGTGTACGAAGCCATGGAGATCCACTACCAGAAGTGCACGGTCACGGTGTCGTGTGTAGTGATCTGCCTGGGATGGTTTTACAACGTGCCGCCACATCACATTGCATTGGATCAAGTGTGTGATCTCTGGGTGGATGGCGACAACTTGGTCATTCGCACCAAAGCCGATGAACAATTTGTGCTTCGTGCAGTCGACCAAGTCGAACAAGTTCGTCTGTTGATCTGGACCCGCAAACAGCAATTGTATTTCTTTGGCTGTTGCCATCGGGGGCCGCCAGTGCTCTTCAATCAAGCTGCTTGAGGGAAATTCTCATAGATCCTCGATCAATCTAGAGTGAAGCTACCGGGTAGTTTCTGCACCGCGCTGCCCACCACTAAAGAGATCCGACTCCAAAGAAGACACAACACAAAGCTTTTCAACCCAATGTGGAATTGTCTGCTGGTTCTATTGGATCCTCCATCCTCCATTTGCGATGGTCAATCCATTCCTCCTTTCTTCCTCCTTCTTATACGACCAACTAATGCATCATACCGAGCAAGTTCTTTTTGATTTTGCCCGTGACCATCACGTTTTTGCCGAGTCGTCGAATACGTTCGCGGGTCTTTTTGGTCGCAATGTGGCGTTTGTTGGCTTGCGCACGCTTCATGGTGCCATTGGAATTCACATGGAAGCGTTTCTTGACGGCTGATTTGGTCTTGAGTTTGTACGATTTCTCTCGAATCTGTTGGGTCATCACTTGGGCATTCCAAAAGGGCATGCGCGAGACCAAAGAAGAAGATGCCGACGCCACTGCAGACGCACCACAAGGTGCACGCCAAGCGGCAGGCGTGGACACCAGCGATAAATGCTTGAACTGGTTGGCTAACGATCTATTGGTTTGTCAAAGCCAGCAACACACCCAAACCAAACCAAACCAACCCAAACGCCATTTTCCGACGTGAGTGACACGTCCAAAAGGAGCTCAATAGCAAAAGAGATATCATCACAACACGCAAAGAACCAGTGGTTTGAATGGACTTGATGGGAGGGCTCCAACGTTCGCAAATGGAATTGCCAACCGCAAGCTCCAACAAGCTTCCTTTGCCGCCATGAACATCCCATGGGGGGCACGATACTTTCATCCATCCACCTTACCTGAACAACGCCATATTGACTTGTCTGGGGCGCAATACACTTGACCACCACACAACCAAACCTGCGTTTTGATTGGTTGAAAAGGTTGATTTCCACGCTTTTGATTGGGTGTCTTGGGAATCGACCAGGTTGTATTCTTGCTCATTTTTGGTGATGAGTCGGCCAGCAGATGAAGCCACCCATGTGATTGTGCCGTCGCTTTTGGTGGATGCCTTGACGCGTGTTGCGGCACAGGAAACGAGAAATCGTCAGCAAGAACAAAGTACCAGAAAACAGCTGAAAAATCCAATTGGATTGTTGCTCGGCACCAAAGAATTCCATGCGCCAACCCCGGCACAAGCAGCAGACCCCGTGGACGAGGCCCAGCCCCACCAAGTCGCAATTTGGTCGTTGATTCGAGCGTTGGAAGCCTAGTAAGCAAAGAAATTCTTTTCGTGCAAGGCAAAGTAGAACCCATACCTCTGATTCTGACACTTGGGTTGCGTTGGTTTTTGCGGAATCTGCTGGTAGCGACGAGTTGGAAGCTTCGCTGCCGGGTGGAATCAGCCCTGTGGGGTATCTGGTGCTGGATTTTGACAGCGAAACCCCCGAGCAACTTGGTGGGTTCTCTGGTTCCATTGCTTCGAAGCTTTGCCATGGATCCAGCATGAATGATGGGTACACGGTGCTGACGTTTTTGTCCTTGAATCTGTGGCATTCGATGCTTCGATGCTCCGCTTTGGCCAGCGCAAAAAGCCCAAGAAACACTTCAAAACCAATCGTTTCTGGGCTATGAATGGCGTGTAGTGTTGGTGTTTGCTGCCAAAGACCAGAACTTGCACTGGTTTCAAGGTGTTCAACGCGAGCAAGGCGTACGTTTGTCCAAAGACACTAATTGTTAATGGTTCTCTATGGTACTGAGATTTGATTGTCGTACTGCAACGAATCAGCTGCCTGTCGCGGCGACCATTGTGGACTGCTTCCATGCGCAAGATTTCCACAAGCACTTGCAATTCGTGCCTGTCCGATGTCGGTTCCAGGTCTCGATCCCGCTTGACGAAGCTGCCATCCAACAGACTCGAGGCAATGCCGATAGCAACGGGGATGTGGTGGAACAAATGGTGCAACAGGTCAAAGATCAACTCACGAGTCGCAAGAGTTCGTGCTATTTCATGAAGTTTCCGTATTCCGATGGCATTTTCCGACTGGATGGCATCAACATGTTGAACCCGAAAGCGTCGATGCCGACGCTTCAACAAGTGTTTGAACCACAGCAGACGAGCAAAAACAAAAAGAAAAAGAAGGGATCAAAGACCAAGAAGAAATCCAAACCGTCGTCTGCCGCAGATCAAGTCGCGGCGGTGCTGGACGCGATAGATCAGGACCAAACCACTGACGAGCAGAGCCAAGAAGACGTGGATCCTCGCTTTGAGTCACTCGATACCATCGAGTACGGATCAATTCGTCAAGTTGCGCTATTGCAGACTCTCGATCCCGTTCAAAAAAAGTCTTCGCAAGATCGCACGGTTTGTGCACCGTGGGTGGATTTCCAGGAGCCGCTGACCTCGTCGATCCAGAACGTGCATCTGCATTGCGACGTGTTGGCGTTTGAGCGACTCTCTGCGTCGGTCTCACAAATCATTCAGACGCTGATGCGCCAGCTCTGCCTCCAGGTGAGCTTGGTTTTGCAGTTCTGAACGAACCAGTTGGTTGTTTCCTGACCTGGTGGTGCTGTAGCTGGATGCGTTTGTCATGAAACACGCTGGAAACTCGATGAACCGTCACTGGTTTTGCGACCATTTTTCACTGGTGGGCATGGCACATCCCTTGACTCGTGTTCAAGTCGAAAGCTCTGACCCCAAGCGAGCGCAATCCGAGCGTCTCGAACTTCATCAAACACTGCTGCAACCATTGCAGCGTCCTCTGTTTTTGCCAAACTGTACATTGGGCAACCAGCACCAACAATTGACCGAACTCAAGCCTGTATTACTGAACATCCATGAAGCCATGGTGTCGACCACGAACTCCGGAGTGACAAATGGCAAAAAGTTCCTCGTGCAAGGCGCATACGGCTACTTTCACTACTTGCAGGACGGGATCAACGACAAAGGATGGGGCTGTGCGTACCGATCGCTGCAAACGTTGGCGTCTTGGTTCTATCTGAACAATTACACGGACTTGGCAAGACTGAGCCACACGAAGATCCAGCAGACGCTGGTCAAGATTGGCGACAAGCAGGCCAACTTTGTGGATTCCCGCGAATGGATTGGCTCGATGGAGGTTGGCTTTGTGTTGGATGAGCTCTTTGATGTGTCATTTCGCTCGTTGAATGCGCCCAATGGTGCGGCACTGGCCGGTCTCGCCCGAGAGCTTGCTCAACACTTTGAGAGCCAGGGCACACCGGTGATGATGGGTGGTGGCCAACTGGCGTTCACGATTCTCGGCATTGACTGGAACGATCAAAGTGGCGAAATGGCGCTGTTGATTCTCGATCCGCACTATGTTGGCGAAGAGGATGTCACCAAAATCACGACCCAAACGGTTCAACTCGAAGGATACAAAGCGATTCCGTGCAGTTGGCGAAAACCGTCGAGTTTTGCCAAAGACAGCTTTTACAATTTGTGTTTGCCGCAATGCCCTCATGCAGTGTAAAACACCTGGCTTCCGTCAAAAGATACAAAAACTCATTGGGGTGGTAGATGTTGATGTTTTTGTCCGACTGGGAATCTTGTGAGGTTCCATTTCCATCGGATTCTGCTTCTCCTTCTTCTTCTCCTTCTTCTTCTTGAAGAGCGACGCAACAGGATGATAGCACCTCTCTTGGCTGAAAAATGAGTATAATCAGACAATTTCGTACTATTATTAAGTATGTACATTGTAATTGTCAGATTATACTCATTGTAAGAGCATTGTGCTAACCGATACATTGCATCAGGTGTATCATCTATTTTTTTCTAACCGCTTCCGAGCTGGCGAATCGCATTTGGCGCAAGCTCTTGGCAAAAGTTTCAAGTGCCTGAGTTTCTACACAAAGCCCAGAAGCCATCAAAACCCAAAGCAGATGGAGCTGTATGGGTCGTCAACACGGAATGGATCACTTCATGGAACGCACTGTCCGCAAAGCGCAAGCCAATCCAGTCGCAGACGACGCGCTGTCAACAGCAAACCTGAAGCTGAAGCCGTCGCGAAACGAAACCAACCCAAACCAAAGATGAATGCATTGCCTCGTGATGGCCATGAGCCAAAGGCCAAACGTTTCAAGCACCTTGGCAAGCCATTGGACGACCAAAAGGCGATCCACAACGGCTCTGCTGTTACCACGGTTCTGCCTTGCACCAAACAAGAGCTTGCAGAAAGAAAACGCCAACAAATGCGCATACGAAGCGCTGCAAAGCATGCCAAGCAAAAGACCAAAATTAAGCTCAAGCCAAAGCCGCCAACCAAGCGATGTGCCGACATAACCTTGGCCAAGCTTCAAAGTCTTCACAACGGTGGGACGAATAACCAAGAAGTGCATTCCAAGGCGGTGCATGGCAGAGCCGAATCAAACCACCAAGGTGGTGCCACCGTCATCACCAACAGCCTCGTGTGCCATCCACTTTTGAATTCTGGACCACCCCGCGCACGAATTCGACTCTGGATCCAACGATCGCTGCAGTTGATGGTAGTGATGGATGGACGACGAAAACACTTGAGAATGTCCTGGACAGCTTACAACCAGCGTTCAATTGATTCTTCTTCCCATTGCTCAGCAGCAATCGCGAACTACTCACTGGTGCAGGTGGAGCACTCGGACCACGTGCAGATCCAACAACACCATGCCGTCAAAAGAGCCCTGGAACAGGTTTCGAATTGGTTGGCGATGGACCAGAACGTCTCGCGAAGCAGCAAGCGTCGCCGCGGTGGTGCGATTGTTCAGATCAGCACCACGAATGTGATCCAGACAGAGACGCTGACGGCATGTTCAATGCCAACGCATGGCACTCATCATCAAAACGAGTCAAAACAGTCACTGATCTACATCAGTTCGTCTTCCACTTCACCGTCTTCTTCACCGTGTCGTTTGGGGTCTTCTTCGTGCGCGCCACATTCGTCTGTACCGAATGCCGTTTACGAGGATATCACACAAGCATCACCCGGTGCTAGAGGCGTCACAGCCAACAAGAAGGAAACGACCGCGACATTGGATCAACGCAGTGTCTGGCGACGACTGGAGCAGCACGAGATCATTGTCATTGATTCTTCTTCCGACGAAGAAAGTAGTGACAGTGTGGAACCTGTTCTTTGTGCCTCGGTGAGCAAATCTTTCTCCAAAAGCATCCCCAAGCCTGCTGCATTCGATCAAACAAGCCCCAGGTGCTCCGTCGTGGTGAGCGATCCAGTGTTGCGAGAGGATCCTGCAAACGGCGGTGTCGGCACTTTGATTGTGTTTCAACCGACGTGTCTGGACCACCACAACGGGACCCATCAAGAGAATCGCCGACGGCTCAACGTGCTCTGTGGACCCCAGGGTGTGTTGCATTTGGCGCGCTTTCGTGGCTTGAAATGGGCAAATCTCAAAGAGTTGAAACCTGCTCCTCTGAGTGATTTGTTGCGAGTGCATGCGTTTGAGTACATTCAGCATTTGGCAAAGATTTGTGCTGCGTTACCGGAGCAGGATCCAAGCATTTCCGTTGGCAAGCTCTACGACGACAGAAATAAAAGGAAGAAATCGTCGACCGAAGGCTACCTGTCTCCAACCCAATACGAACAACGCACACGAGGAGAATCAGAGACAACAAAAGAACCTACCCAGCACGATGCAGGTGAATATGCAGCATGGCTTCAAACGTCCAAGGCCGCAATGTGTTACAAGGTGAGAAATGCGCCATCCAGTGGGTTATATGATCTGGATTCGCCCATTTCTCGGAGCAGTTTTGAAGTTGCACGTCTGGCAGCAGGTGCCGTATGCCGTGCAATTGACAAAGTGATTCATTTGGAGACAAGAAATGCCTTTGTGGTGGTGCGACCTCCTGGCCACCATGCTGGCCCCCATGGCTGTGTCGTTGCCCAAGTCTTTGACAAACAACCCAAAACGTGTACCAGTGGGTTTTGTTTGCTCAACAACATTGCGATTGGAGCAGCGTATGCCATGGATCGGTATGGCCAAAGTCGCTACCGACCTCCGCATGGCCCGCCAATCCCACAAATTGATCGTGTCGCGATTGTAGACTTTGATATTCACCATGGCAATGGCACCGAAGAGATCATTCGCAATCTCATTCCGCACAAACAAGCACATCCGAGGTTCACTGCCCAGGCAATCGACTCATACAAGCCATGGCATGCCGAAGATGACGTGGACAACGTTTTCTTCGGCTCGATTCACATGTACGACGCAGAAAACTTCTATCCCAGCTCTGGCGTTGGTCCCCATGGTTGCTCCAAGGAGCTTTATGATCGTGACACCATCATCAATATTCCTTTGAAGCGACTCGGTCCAGAGTTTCTCGACAGCCGGCGCAAGTTGTCGCAGACCGCGAAAAAGAAATGGATGCAGGAGGCTTCAACCACGTTTCGCAGCAAAGTGACGACTCACTTGCTACCTGCACTAAGAAGCTTTGGTCCAGATTTGATCCTGATCTCGGCCGGGTTTGACGGCCATGCGGATGACTTTTACTATTACCTCACAGAAGATGACTACGGGTGGATCACCCAGCAACTGGTGGACATTGCAGAAGAGTGAGTGGATGGATGGACCATGAGCTATTCGATTTGTTTTCGGGGGGTTTTGCGCTGATGATTCGATTGACTGTCATCGTGATCCAGGTGGTGCAATGGACGCATTGTGTCCATCTTGGAAGGAGGGTACCAGGTGGACACGAGTCAGATGCGCACACGAAGTGGTCGAAAGAAGACTTCGCTGCATTTGGCAGCCGAGTTGCATGGACGCCAAGTGGACCAAGAACTGTTTCGTTTCGGCTCGCTCGCTCGCTCTTGTGCAGCCCATGTGAGTGCCCTTCAACAAGCCAAAGCCCAGTAGTGCACTGTGCTGGTAGGAACACTTCTTTTTTCAAAGAATGAGTTCGACGGCAACGGTCGAGACACGAGGAGATGCAGGAAAGAGCGACATGGCTTGTGTTGTACATGGCTGTGAGTGTTGTGAATCCTTGTAGTGGAGCCTGAGTGACGAGTATTTGAGTGAGTGAAGAGTCAAAGAAACCATGCTGCGTTCGATTTGTCTCACTCACAGTATTCAGTTTGCTGGTGTCCTGCTCCGACGGGATAAAAAAAACAGGCAGAGCTGTTCCCGTCGAGGTTCGGTGGCAAGATGGATTCTGACGCAATGAGTCCCCTTTTGCAGATCGATGATGGCTATGGAGCATGAATAATACCTTGGTACACCACTTCAAAGAGCTCCGGTAGAGTGATCAGCTGATTGTCTAGGTTTGTAGGGGCACGTTGGGTGGGACTACTCTTGCTGTTCGTTTCACACATGTCTTCGTCATTGTTGTTGTTGTTATTGTCTTCGTGATGGGAACCACCGGTTTTGCTACGAGCAGCCAATAAATGCTTTTGAAGTGCATCTTTGAGCAACAAGCCCATCGCATTCTGGGACTGAGTGGTTTGTTTTGGACACGAGAATTGATTTGGTGCACAAAGTGCGGCCGTGGTACTGTCTTCGGTTGCATTATAGCCCGCCAACAAACTCCTGGAAGTGGTTGCTGCTGCTGGTGGAGCACTCTGCGCATGTTCCAGCGCCGAATAGAAAGTGGAGCACTGGATCTCGCCACTGTCGTTTTTATCGATGGAGAAGAACACTTCCTCGATATAGTCTATCAATTCTAGAGAGTTCAGCCAAAACGAGCGCTACGTTAGCTCACGGTCTCAATTCACGCAAGGCAAACAGCCAAAGGATCAAAAGAGAATCAGTATGCATCACCTTCAAAGAGCAGACAGATCTGAACGCCGCGCTGGAATTCCGGAAACGACACTTGCTCGGACGGCGCATGGGCTGTTTTCTGCTTAGCATGGAACGATGGGTTGGAGGCGAGTTGGATCACTTTTGGCTTAAGTTCGGGCGGTAAATCGCTGCACAAGATACCCACGAGACGATGAAACACTTGTCGCTCAATGGTATGGAGGGTCTTGCGTCGCGACGATGCCATCAGCGCTTCATTCAGGGTCTGGCTGGCGGCTCTAGACGTGGTAGGCGGAGAAGTCGTTGTCAAAGCACCGCCTAACGAAGTAGTACCATTCCCACCACTAGCTGCATTGGAAGCGTTGGATGCAGACGATGCCGTCGACGATCCAGTCTGTGGTCGTGCCGAAGTTGGATTTTCACTAGCTCTGGACGTAGACACCGAGCTGGATGGTCGACTGCTGCTACTTGTACTTTGTTGGCTGGTCACACGCTTCTTGTCAAGCGTTTGGAAAGCTTCCAGAATCACGTGATCGTCCACAACGCCATGGCATCTTAGCAACGCGACCGCCTTCCACACCAGTTCATCGCAGACGCCTCGAAAGCTGACCAAAACGCATCCCCCATGCATCAGCGCAAACACGAGGAGGTTCATCGACAAGGAAGAAGCTGAAAACAAGTTGAACTCACTATTCCGCGAGAAAGAGGTGCGGAAGTGCGGGACGTTTTTCGAGCAACCAGGTGATCACTGGTGCAAGATACTCTTTGGCGACGCTCTTGAGGCGTTCTATCCCACCAAGAAAGGACAACAAGACCGAGTGAGTGGTGCACTATCCATTGCTCCATCTCTTGGTGCCACCCACCTGCGTGTTCCTTCTCTTTCATGGAGTTTAAACTCAGCATTTTGGCGCTCAAATGCGCTTGCGCTTCTTGGTTCATCCTGGAGATCTTGGCGTGGGGTGTCAACGGCCCTTTCAGTCCCGCCGGCTCCCCCCAAAAAACCTCAACTTCAACTTGCACTAAAAAAACCTCAGTTGCAGATCGGTTACTGTATCATCAACCGAAATCTCGACATTTCACATTTCGGCTTTTTCTTCCAGTTTTTGGTTTTGTTTTTGTTCTTTTGTTCTTTTGTTCTTTTTTTTTTTTTTTTTTTCATAAATTCCCTGCCAAAGTTGGGAAAAACCCTGTGAGCAACGGTTCCCCCCCAATTGGTGCAAGAGAGGCGAGTCGAGGTACAGTGTACCATCGAGTGAGGTGGTGTACCTCAGCAAGAGAACAAGGAGAAAACAAAAACACCCAGAAAGCCCGCAACCGGCGCCATACTGAACGCAAGACAAAAAAGCGACAAAGCGAAAGAGAAAGCGAGACCAAAAAGAAGCGTGCGAGTTGCGGGCCGCAGCGCTCCGATTAATCAGCAAAAACAGGCGACCAAGACGGATCAACAAGCGAAGAACCAACTCAGGTAGGTCTTGTTCTGGTCTTTTGGTGTTTCTGTCTGTCTGTGGGGTGAGGTGTGGCGCGTTGGAATGGCTTGGCGCGAGTGACTGGGGTGCTCTGGTTTTCTTCGTGGCTTTTGACGATGGCACGTTAACTCGTTGGTTGGACGCTGGTTGGCCAAAACACATGTAATGCGATGGCGCGCATGGGAGAAATGGATCAATGCGATGGAGATTCCTTTTGCGTTTGTCCGTGGAATTGGATGGGAGAAGGTGGTACAATGGTGGAAAGTGTGAAAGAAATCGCCGCAACCTGGGAATGTGAATGATTGTGTGATCGGTGTGGCGTTGGTGTGGATTTGATGCGCTTTCTGCGGCCCCAAAAGATCCGAAGTGGCCCAAAGAGTGCGGGTCATCGGTTTTCGTTTTCTGTATATTGAGTGTGGATTTGTGCTTGTTGAGAAAGAACCAAAAAAGAAAAGGGAACCGCAAAGAGACGTTTCGCAGGAGTCTCGTCTGCCTGCCTGCCTGCCTGCCTCCCGCTGATAGGGACGGTTTATTTATTGATTGGTTTTGGTGGCCTATTTTGGCTCGATGCGTTGTTTTTGCTATAGGACCCACGAAGGATCGAGAACAAATCGAGGGCAACGGCAAAGAGAAAGGAAGAAGAGAACAAAAAGACGAAGAAGACCCCCCGTCCAATTAGACTGAACAGCGTGACCGAGCGGACTCCTACACGAGCGGACCGGTCGATCGCACAAGTTCCCCCAAGATTTTGAGAAAGAAAGCGAGAGGAGAAGGGAAAAAGAAACAGAGAGGAAGAGAAAACGCGCGTGATCGAGCGCCAAATGAGAACAACCCAACACCAAGAACAACTTCCTCACACAAACGAAACAAGTGTGAACGGTGGCTATAACAGTGCAGTGAATTCTCCACCGCTTTCTCCTTCCTCTACGACTATGGAACCAAACACCACATCCAGTCGTAGAAGAAATGCCCCAGTTCAAATGGCAACCAGAGTAAAGGCACGAGCTTTTTCAAATGATGAAGCAAGTTCCACCCACAAGACCAGCAATAACAACAACTCTAGCAACTCGGGGATTCAAACCAGCATTTATCAGAGTGCACGAATGATTGAGGCGCAGAACCACTTTCGTCAAGTGGTCAAACAGGAATTACAGTTGCTATTGGAACAGGGCATTGAGCGCGAAGTGGCGGTGCGGAAACTGTTGAAACGTATTGTGCAGAGCACTCTGGAGCCTGATCAGAAAGATGTCGAGCGCGTCATGAAACAGTTTCAAATGAACCACGAGGACGCTGTGCGTGCCTTGATCGTCAAGCAGGAGATTGGTCGTTTGAAACGCAAAGGACTGGATGCATTTGCTGCGATTGAGATGCTGACCCGCAAAATGCAACGCATCACAACGGATTCAGATGATGAAGTTGAAGACGATAGCGTGACACAACCTGTTGGATCCTGTGATGCAGGTCGTATCAATTCATTTCAAGCTACTGAGCAAGCGGAACTTGCAAAAATGCAGTTGAACGATGCGAATTCTAATGGTGTCGATGCAATGAGTGAGGGTGAAGCAAATAGCGAGGAAGGTTCATGCGGAAATGATGCTGCTGCTGAAGTGATCGCGGAAGCAGAGGCAGAGGTGGATGTGGACGCCAATGATAATGAAGCGGAGATTGAGAATGACAATGATCAAGCGAATGAGGATCAAGAAGATGCTGGTCATTTAGAATCAAGCAATGATCAACAAACAGAAAAACAACTGGGTGATTTGGAGGCAGAAAAGAAGCTCTATTTATCGTCATTGTCGTTGTGCTGCCAGCGTATTGACAATGTATCTATTTCTCCGTTGCCTCATGTGACGCCAGCTCGATCCAACTCTTCTTCGACAGATTCGAGTCCCAATCCGATGATCACTTTTCGACCAAACGTCAATTCGTCGTCGTCAGCAGCATCCAAACGAAAACGTCGAAGTGCTTCAGCATCGTTTTTGGAAGAAAACTCAGCTCCGGTTCCTGGTGGGTCCGTGATTGACTCTCCTTTTGCTCTTGGGCCGTCCAACAAGAAGCAAAAGCTATGCAAGAAAATGGAAGATGCGCTTGTGAACATGATCACCCGACGGGCAGGGTCAAACACTAAGAATCACAATGGTGCAAACAGTCACAAAGGCCATCGCAGTATCAGCAGTTTAGGAGATCTGAACCATTCGAGCAGTGGTGATGGTACCAGCAACGGCAACGAGATCGAGATCAATCTGAGCCATGCGACCAAGAGCCGCAAACGGCAACGTGCAGTTGTAGGTTCTTCGTCTGCATCGTCGTCGCCACCGCCGCTTCTTCTTCCGGTCGATGCAGACGAGTTTTCAAACGCTTCTGACATGCATCCCGTAAAGCGTCAGCGTAAATGAGAGAATGGCGACGCTTGCAGGCATTTCAGAAGGCAGAAACAAGGAAGTCTCTCGTTGCTTTATGGTGTTGTACTCATACAGTGTGGAGGTTTTTTTAGCAGATTATCCATCAATAGAGAGAACGAAGTCGATTCATTTGGCATCACTAAACATCATCATGGCGTTCTGGTGGCGCTATAATGGAATCCTTCGCAAAGCGATCATCCACTCTTGAATCAGTGTTGTGAGGGAAAATAGATTACCGTAAGCTATGTGGTGCACACCGGAGGCGGAATTAACTGAGCAGTCCGCCCAAAGGAATAGAGGCCAGGATGTCGCATTGTTTTGACGATCAAAGCCACGTGCCGATCATCACTGACACGCGTCAACCAAGCACCACTGACCAGAACAATCAAACCATCTGTTTTGAGTTTTGAGTTTTTGGCGATCTCTATGCGCTGGAATTCCCTTGAAGCGCAAAAGCTCGTTTGTTCGCATTCTTGGGCCACACATCATTTGAAAACCTTGATCTGGTTTGTGTTTTCTAGCTCTTGTGCTTGAACCAGCTGGCTGTCTGCTCTTTTAAGGGGCACACTCCATACCGATCTACCTATTCAACCTCTTGTGGGCCATTGCAGATCAATTCTCACCCAGCTGGCGTTCGAACGAACCACTCACTTCACTTCTTCCCTCACATGTCCCCTTCCCCGTGCACATGCGACGACACGTCAAATGACTCACGGCCAGCTGCACTGGACAACCATCTGGTTTGAGGATTCAAAGCATTCAGATCTGCTCGGATGAGGCCAGTGGTATTGCAAACCATTCAAGGGAACAAAAGCAACCAGTTCAAACAGAGAGACAGAGACAGATGAGTTCTTGATAGAGAGAGACGGGTGATCGCACGATGCTTGCATGACCCGAAGAAAGAGAGAGGAGCAGATCATGGAGGATTATTGCGAAGGATGAAACCGCTAGGTCAGGCTGCAAGGCGAAAGCCAGCCATCAGGAACTGACATGGATTGCCCTACGGTGCCTTTGCTGCGCCTGTCGCGTAACTCCAATTGTTGAGGGGATCGGAACTGATTCCAGCAAAGATCACCGGTCCACCATCTCCATCTCCCTTTTCCTTTTTCCTCTTTTTCCCTTCCACCCCTTCTTGCCCATCACCATCGGCAACAGAAACATAGGGTGAATTGGCTGAGGCCAGGTCCAGTTGTGCTGGCTTTTGATTCTTTGGTTCCGATGCTTTCTTGCCTTCTTCCACCGTCGCAGTCAGCAGGTCATCACCTCAAACTGGAACAAGAGACAGGCTACCCCCAACTTGAATGGAAAACCAGATGCTTGCTCTTGCTACAGTATTGGTTGTCAAAAACTGCTGTTCTTGGCTTGTTGAATAAATAAGCCGACAATATGGTGGCTTCACTCAACACCATGATCACCAACCGTATCCAGTCCAAGACTGCCTGCAAAACAGCATCACTCACCTGCATTTTGATCAAAGCGGGGCCTCTACCAAAACTCTTCTCAAATCTCCCAATTGGTGAACCGTGAACCACGCACCGGCCGCGCCATGAGCCATGTGGCTGTAGCCGTCGCTTTTGAGGTTGTCAGATTCAGAAATCAGATCCGATGCCCCCACCAATATATCATACTGTACGACAGCATACAGTACAGATGGAGTGATTTTCCATCACTCCACCCGTACTGTATACATAGGTTTTTCCAACCTATGTATGGTGGCGGTACCGTAGATGAGCTGTTGAGGAAATCTATTTGTGCAATTTATGGCAATCAGTCGTCGACGCGACTTGCCATGGTTGTTGGAACATACCGTCATGCACCAGTAGCGCAAGCAGCAGCATCAACGATTCCCTGTCGTACAGCAAATCACTTGGTTGAATGGTTCTCTGTCTCTCTACCACATTTCTTCGTGGTCAAGCACCATCTCTTCATGACAAAATTGATCCCCCCCCCTCCTTTTGTGCATGGGAACGGTGCAAAAAAAGCCAGAGAACAAAGCAATCACTCACAAAGCCATAGAGAATGGCCCCCTACAGGATTTTTTTTCTTTCGGTTTTCTCTTGCGATTTGTAAGGAATTCGGTTATCTTTCGATCGAGGTCAAGCAACCAAACGCTTTCTGCTCCGTGTCTCCGTTAACCCTTTCCGCAGCTACATCACTCCCTCACGAAACACGTGTGTGTCACGACTCCACCAGCTGCACTCCAAGTGTCATGCTGATGGGTGGATGATTGGATTTGGACCCACAGCACACCTTTTCCACCCCGTTGTTCCAACATTGTGGCCCTATATATTTTTCTTTTGGAAACTGTATATGTTGGTAATTTATTCCAGTCCCGTAATCTTTCGATGCGACAGACAAGTCAAAAAAGGCCTGACAGAGCGGACGTTCACCAGCTTCTCCCACCGACAGTCAGACAACGATCTGCAATCATTTGGCAAGCAAAAGCGTGTGATTGGCTGTCTTCCTTCTACTGGCCAAGAGTGTACTTTTTCGAAAATTGCCTACTGTACAAAGTCGTACCGTATTCTCCAATCCCACTGGTGTGTACGGCGCTGAACCAAAAGCCAAAACAAGCGGGGAAACGCAGGTGCAAAAACGAGCCACAACCGTCTGTGGGGCTCCTCTTGTCCTTTTTGTTCGGGGTTGGCTTTCTGTGTGGTTGGTCAATCCCTTCATTCTCCAAAGAGTGCCAGCCAGGTGGACAGCCAGGACGACGCGTTGTACAGTTGCCCTCCCCCCCCCCCTCTGGATCGAACGAAGCAAGAGCGAATTCTCAAGGTTCGCGAGCACTTACCCCGGTGCTGACGTTGGTTGGTTTGAAGCAGAGCAAAAGCAAGACTTGCTTTGGTAGAGTGGTGAGTTCGACCGGCGAGTACACTCTTGGCCGTTGGCTTTCCTTTATTTTTTGGCTCTTTTTGCCGGGGGCTTGCATTTTCCCATCTCAGTGCTTCTGGCTACTGTACATTTTCTGCATTTGGCGGTTGGTGTGCTTCTAGCCTACGGTACTTACCGACGGGTTGGTGACGGGAGGGACCGCAAAAAATCGAAAGTCAAAGTCACCGTCACTTCCACCACCTCTTTCCTTCCACCATCAAGAGAGAGTGAGAGAGAGTTTCCGTTGGGTGAGTGAGTGACTGGGTGAGTCGAGTGCGAGTGCGAGTGCGAGTGCGGGAGTGTGACCGGCAGACAAAAAGGGAAAGAGCTAGAGAGAGCAAGAGCAAGCAGCAAGCCCCTCGAGCAATGAAGAACCACACGCGCGCGCTGGAGATGGGCGCCGCCGTGCCATCGTTTCGCGACGAGTATCGACGTGGCGGCAATCTCCCAACGCTTGCACAGCACCAGCAGACCGCTTTCCAGCAAACGTTCCATGCTCCGCCGTTTCAACCGACGCTTCTTCCGCCGTCCATGGGCCGTCATCCTGCTCATCCTCCTCAGCATTTGCACCATCAGCATCAGCATCAGCATCACCAACAACTCCAACACCCCCAGCAGCGACCGTTTCCTCCGATTGCTTTGGTCAAACCACCGCACCAGCCTCAACCTTCACATCAGCATCAGCAGCCGTCGTCCATCTACCAGCCGCATGCGCCAAGCCATTCACATCGCGCTAGTATGACCAATCCACATCCACTTGCCATGATGACTGGCCCTTCGAGTTCCTCGGGTTTGTCGGCTTCCTCGTCAACTTCTTTGTCCACCAACAATATGGTAGTGGCATCGTCGTCCTCGTTTCCTCCAAGTGGGATGACCCAATTCGTGCACTCTCAATGCGATCAAGAGCTGTTCATGAAAGAATACCGAAGGTGCGTGGTAATTGCTTGTCGGGCGGCATTGAATGGATCGCTCATCTTTGAGATGTGTTGTGACTGTTATGCAACTCATGCAGAAGCAACAAGGCAAGCGGTCACAAGGTACGAGCAATCAATGGCCCTGTAGATGAAGGAGCGATGGGATGGGATGCTCATGGAATGCTGTTTGTATGAAAAAACTCTGGTTGCCGCCGACGCTGTGAATGTCATGTCACTACAACAAAAAGAACTTAAGGTGAGTCAGATGCCAGCACACAAATAGTTGAACCTCCCTCCTCCTATCCACCCATCGAAAAAAAAGGGGGAGAGATTAGAGAGGAAGAAGAGGTGGGAGGGACCTCATCTGGTTCCTATTCTCTCTATCTGGAACGATAGATTGATGTGACGTTGCGGGACTGGACTGACATCATCACTGTGGTGCGGTCTGGATGCGTTTTGTACAGATGCTTTCCTCATTGCTGCCAAGGACACAACCCAAAGAGCTTTTGTGGCTCTGGCATCGTGGTGCAGAGCTCCGTCAAGGGACTCGCCGTGGTGTTGGCCAGATTTGAAGAGTACCACTCGAGTCCGATTTCATCTTCGTCAAGTTCTTCCAGCTCTTCTTCCAATTCCAATGGAAATCCCGTCAAACAAATCGTGGAAGTCGGCAAAACCTATGCAAAAAGTGATTTGTTGCGTGATGTCAAGACTTCAGAACGTCCATTTGCATCGTGGTTCAAGGCTTCACGGCTCATGAAAACTGGGTCAAGTCGCAACGACAAATTCCTGCTCAATGGAAATCGTCAGTCATGGCATTATGGATGGCAATCGTCTCGACTCAATTGCAAAAACTATCATGTGTTCAAAGTACGTTCTCGGCTCCTTATTCCAGTTCTTCGTCGTGGATGACCCAAGGGAATCAGTCAAAAGCGTTCGGACAGGTTGAGCTCGTGTCGGTCTGGCTTCCTGAGTTGTGAGCCAGTGGACGTTTGTCTGCTGGCTCGAACTGACCTGGTGCCTCTGACTTGTAGCCAGTCGTTCACTGGCTACTGAACGAGAGCGTGCCATAGCTTCACGTTGGTGAATCGATGGATGACCGCCGGGTTGGTGGAATGATCCCTTGATGACATGCCCCCATGGGGATGGGCATGGCCCATGTATTCATATGGGCGGATCTTCCACACCAATCTGTACAGTGTACTTACTGTACAGATTCTGGGTCGACGACTCGCTTCCGAACTCACCGACGACGAGTCGCGTTCGTTTCGCATGCTGTTTTCCTTGGCAGACGATGACAGGAGTGTTGTCAACGGTGGAAGATACAGCTGAACCTGACTCCATTCTGCGAATGTATGATTTGTGCAGGTGTATCTGTTTGTACAAGATGCTTCCTCCTCTTTGCTCTTGAAGTGCGTCGACCAATTGACTTCGCCATGCTTTCAAATCTCGTCGAGCCGAAAAGCCCGCAAGGCATCGCAGCTTGCGGAACGGTCTGCGTCGACTTCGCCAGTATCTCATGGTAGTAGAGATGCCTCGGTGAGTAAAATCGCGTCTCTTTTTCTTGCTCATTTGCGAAGTGAGAAGCAAATGGCTCGAGCGCCGCGCTCGAGCCGATGCAACGCTGATTTCATGACTGCGGCTGAATAGTCTCTGACAAATGGGAATGCTGGGTATCTCTGTCTGGATTGTTGGTGCTTTCAAATAAAACTTGTAGACACATCATCACCATCATGATCACAACGATGATCAGCAGCATTATGACCACACCCAGCACGTGCATCATCAGAGTCGCAAGAGAAGACGTTCGTATGATTCCCCGAGTCAGCAGCAAGAACGCGATGAGGACCAGGAGCAAGTCAAGCCAAATGAACCATCTGGCATGGAGCATGCTGCTTCGCCTCCACCGACTTCTCAGCAAGATATGACTTTGACTCCCAGCGGCAAACGTCACAAACTGATGTCTCTACTGAACCAGCAATCGTGCTCCAAGCAACAGCACCACGACAATGAATCCGATAGTTCCGATCACAGTGAGTTCACCACTGCAAGCCACGAAGAAGAAAATGCAGATGAACAAGCTGACGCCAAGCCATCGTTGCATATCTCCGTCCCTTCCTCAAGCCTCGAAGCTGCCACCAACTCGCCCTCGGCTTCCAGTCCTTCTTCTGTTGCCTCGTCTTCGAATTCACCGTCAAGTTGTTCTGAGAGATGCAACGACCGCCCCATGGACCAGATCTTGAGACGGGTGCTCTTCTGGACACTGCAGCAAGCCGATCATTGGCCAAAAACGGATTCTTGGGCAGCTCGATGGCTCTGGTGGTTGGTGGAGAATGGCAAATTGCAGGAGTGCCGCGATTTTGTCGAGAATTCAATCAAATGTGAATTGGCTGGTGCTCTGCCATCTTGCTCAGCTTTGACAACCGAAAAGTGCTTTCACGATTTGTTAGCATCTGTCCGACAGATGTTGTTGGAATATGCAGGTGTGCATCCCGTTACAAATGAACAAGATGGGTCGTCTATCAAGGAAGAACTCATGGAGGATCTTGATCGTCAGCAGCAAGTGATTCTGGATATGAAGCGAGAGTTGGAAGCCTTGGATCGCCATCAGCGACAGTCCACCTCTGCTCTGGCTCTGTTCGACAAGATCTATGAGACTATACGCGAGAATCTGCAGCTGGATGCGAGTCGTAAGCGCTTGAACACTGAGCCCACAACGTCTACTTGGACTTCCTCGTCGACTTCGCCTGTCAGGTCGGAGAAGCACTCGACTTCCAGCGGTGATTCAGACAAGGAAGACGGCGAAGAAACGGAAGATGAAGTGGAGGAGGAGCATGATCCACAAGAACAAGAACAAGAACACAAAGAGGAACGGAAAGTGAGACCCAGTTTCTCCAAGTCAAGCTCCGTTTTTGCAGGCAAATGGAAACAAATGACCAACTGTTACAACGGCAACAGCAACAAATTGCCCACACGAGTTTTGTCTGTCGAGTTTGATGCCTCCAATTGTCAGGAAGTGGAATTGACGATGGTGCACCCGTTGATTCGGGTGGCCCCTGTCATTTTGCACTGTGCAGACGACCAGTATCGTGCAATTGACCAGCGACTCTTGTTTGGAGGAAGAAAAAGTGTGTTTGAGATCGTTCAGACCACAGGCGCTGGTGTAGGTAGTGATGGTGGAACTACCTTCTCCAGCGTGTACCGCGTGCGTCAAAACGAAGAGATTCTGGGTCAAACCATGACAATCCAATGGCTGGAGTTTGCCATGCAGCAGCTTTCGAATACCACGAGCAGCAAGCGTATTCACCACTGTCGGCGCTTCACCATGCACATCAACCACGTAGCACCGCGCAAACTGTTGCAAGAAACGAAAAGCAGACTTCAGATCCGCACGGTCGTGGAAAACTGCACCAATCCACAAGCATTTATGGCCAAACTCGGTGAGCAAATGGCCATCAGTGAAATGACAAGTGAAGCCTTGCAGCATTTGGCAACATTTCCAACCAATTGGGAATTGACCGCAAGTTGGTTTGAGACGTACGAACAACAAGTCCAACAAGAAGACGATCCCCACCCAAAACCAGAAAGCCACCCAGAAGATTCTGCTTCCCTGACCAAGTCATCGTCTTCTTCTCCCATCCAACCCGCCATGGAGGAGTATGTCTTTGTTACATAGAGCAGAGAAAACAACTCAGCAAAGAACTGCTATGCTACGATAGAAAACAACAACAACAACAACCTATAGATAATACAGTGGCGAGCTCCCTCCCCCCCCCCCCAGTCATCATTTGGCTTTGTAAGCGCCATCATCCTCACCATCCGCATCCTTCCACAGTCAGTCAGAAAGGCCATCGACCGCAAGCGATGGGTCACCCACCACTGACTGTCAAATGACTGGGTTCCCGTTCTGAACTGAAAGGGCCGACTGACTGACTGCCTTCTCGACTGACTGGTTGTGCCAGCCATTCCCACTCCTGCGGCTGTGGGACGAGGACCTCCCTCCTCGATGATGACTGAGATGATAGTGGGATGAGGCTGACTTTTCTTTCACACATGTGACTGGTTGATGGATGGGATCATCAGTCGAAAGGGTGGCAAGCTTGAGAAGCTTGAAAGCGATTCGCCATCGAGTTCACACTTGTGCATTGTCGGCTTGTTCTGGTGCTACCACCGGGTTTGACGGGTCAGTGGGTTCTTTCTTGGTGGGAGGCAGTTTCTCTGCTTCCTGTACATGCGGTGATGATGGCGTTGCTGTGGTCTTGGGATCGGCGACTGGAGCTTCGATGGTTGCCACCACAGCCGGGGAGGACGATTGCTGCTCACTTGGGACAACTGGTTGCGAAAGCGGTGGAGTCATGGCGGTTGGTGCATTCTCCACAAGAGTTGGCTTCGGGAGCGTGACGTGTGGTGACTGCGCAGGCTGCACAATGACATGCAAACCATCGGCGCGCAGCACAGGCTGGTCGAGAGGCAGCCTTCCGCTTTCACCTGCATTGGTACCAGCGGACTGAGTTTCCGCCGATTCTCGAGCCAATGCGATTGTTGCAGGCGCTTGAGAATCGCTGCTAGGCTCAGCATTGGTCTCCACAGCATTGCTGTTGGTGCTCAATGGCTGTTCTATCTGATTCTCCATAACCGATGGTTGTTTTTGATCTGCATCTGCTTCAGCCTGAGCCTGAGCCTGAGCCTGAGCCTGAGCCTGAGCCTGAGCCTGAGCCTGAGCCTGAGCCTGAGCCTGAGCCTGAGCCTGAGCCTGAGCCTGAGCTTCTGCCGCGGCCATTTGCTTTTTGTTCAGTTTGACTTTGGCTTGTTCTTCTTGCACTTTTTGCAATTTGCCGTTCAAAACACCAAGCACTTTGGCGTATTCATCAAAGCCTAAAGTCTCCATGCCCGTGATCAGGTCGTTGCCTGTGATGGTGCTTTTCTTTCGACACGTGTCGCGGGCTTCGCTGGTGAAAAACAAAATGAATTCCGTGACACATTCCTGCACCAGCGCCACGGCATCGTCGTCCACTTTGATCTTGCCAGCGGGTCCGCCACCAAGCGAGGAACCCCAAAAGTCAAATCGTTTGGATGAATCCTGAGGCGTCGTCGAAGCTGAGGTAGCTCCTTGATGGTTTTCTTCTTCGTCGTCTTCCTCATGATCCTCTTGGTCCTTTCCTTCCTCTTCGTCGTCACCATGAGCCGGGTCTTCTTGGTGGGTTTTTCGTCTTGGACCACCTCTCGTTGGCATGGTAACCGCATCATCTACAGACTCGTTCTCGCGCTTTGGATCACTCTTCTCCTTGTGTTTACCAGCGTCGTGTGGTTGTTGCTGCTTGCTCTTGCCTTTGGATCTCTTCTTGGCTGGGTTCGCACCAGGGTGGTGACTACACGGCAGTGCGAGTTTCATGAGCTTCCCAATGCTCTTGAGCGGCATGTACAACTTCTCAGGGTCTTCGTTCTTGCCTAACACACTCTTGCGAAGCGGTGCATCGAATTCAAATCGCTCCGAAGAAGCAAACACTTGCTCTTCGCCAAATCGCTTGTTGACAACCTCTTGTGCTGGTGGCTCGTCTCCATCAGGCGGGCCACTTCCGACTCCAGTGGCAACTGCACTGGATGCTTCACCACTGACAACACTGGTAGGCGTTGGTTGCGCAGAAGCAGCAGCCGAAGCGATCGCAGAGGTTGAGAGCGTTAACGTCGTAGTTTTCTTCTTCCGAGGTTTCTTCGGAGCCGCCGATGAAAACACTCTCAATGGAGATGGACCAATCGGATAGGTTCGTGCCAAAGCAGATGGCGTGGCCGACGCCTTTGATGCAAGTGACACTAGATCTGGACTCTCTAGCGAGGCTTTGTCCACAGCGGCAGCGGCGGCGGCCGTTTCGTAATTAATTCGAGCTTTCAGAGTCTGGAACGTCGCATTCTGACTTATGCTTTGGTCGTCTTTGAGCTCACTGGCACTCTTTGCAACTGCAAGAGACTTGGTCGAATCACTTGCTTCTATGTTGGAGGGCTTTGTGGAGTCGCGTTGGGCCAACAAATGGTGCATCACGTGTGTGAATCGCTCTTTCAAAGCAGCATACTTCGCTTCCACTTCGTAGTTCCAGAAGATCTGTCGGGGGTGACTAGCTCCAGCAGCTCCGGTTGGTGTCGCAATTGGAGTCGGAGGAACAGGAGCTGGTGCGATGGCCACCTGAGCTGGAGGTGGAACTGGAGTTGAAGCAGGAGTTGGAACTGGCGATAGACTCGGCGTAGTGCTTGACCCCTCGGCCCTTGATGTAGTTAATGGAGGTGGTCTTGGCGGTGGTACTGCTGGACTCGACGACACTCCAGGAGTACCTGACACGGGCACCTTGGCGCAAGCGAGTTCTTGCTCATGACGTTTCAATTGCATGATCTCATCGATTTCTCGCTGCGCAAAACGTACCAATCCGGTGTCGGTGCAACCATGGACCCAGTACCCTGCCTGGTCCAGGAAGTGACTGACTTCAACCGCAGTTTTCGATAGATTCAGACGGCAACAAATGCGCACAAACTCCTCCATATGGCTCGTCGTGGCATCACTCACGGAGGAGCTTTTGGCTTTCTTTGGCTTTTTGGGAGCGTTTGGGTTGGAGACTTTGGTTGTGGTTGGTTTCTTGGGCTTTGGAGCAACACCAATGACACCAGTGGATGATGCAACAATCGAAGCTGGAGAGGAAGTTGTTGCTGGCGCGGTACTACAAGGAGTACCAGCTACTGAACCTCCACCTAAAAGTGCAGTTCCTGGAGCACTTACAAGATGACTGGCAGCACTGGAAGATGACGAAGTAGAAGAGGAAGTAGACACTGACGAAGATTTGCGCTTTCGGTGGTTTGGTTGCGGTGGTTGGCTCGCAGTGAGGTCTCTTTCACTCTGGTGTCGGTACAGATCCTCCAAGATTGCTTGCTGACGCAGCAATGCATGAGCTTGTTGATTGGCAGCAGTTAATTGATCAGCGCGGTCGGGAGTCGTCATCATCGCGTGGGTAGGATTACTGCCAGTATCAGTGTGCTGTGAAGCAACAGAAGTGACGTGTAGAGCTTGAACGTGCTTGTGGGCTTGAGCTGTGTGGATTTGCTGCTGGATCTGTAGACGGGTCCATTCCGCATGCCGCAGACGCACTAATTCTTCATAAATCAACAATTTCTTGTCGTAAGAAGCTGCCGCAAGCTCTTGTTCAAGCTGCTGAATCCGAGTTTGAACGGCCGGATTCATCCCAACCGCATGAGGAGCCACACAATGAAGTGGGGTGGATCCCCGTGGGGCGATTTGATGAGTTGGATGGATCGCTGGAGCAGTATGATCTGCACTTGACGAAATAAGTCCAGTAGAAGAAGCAGATCCAGCGAGAGAAGAGCGTGCCAAGCTAGTCAATGGCGTTCCTGAAGCTGTACCAGCCGAAGTAGTCGAGCCAATGGCCATCGAACCCATCACATTTGGGGACACCAAAGACACCTGATTTCCGTGGAGCTGGTTCAGTGCTTCGGCTCGTTGACGCATTTGAATTCGTTCTTGCAGCTTTTGCTGGATTTGTTGCATGCGATCGTTGCGTTCGTTTTGCTCTTGTTGGAATCTCCAGACATCAGCCAAGGAATTTGCGTCGCCACTTGCAGCAGTTGGTGCAGAAGCACCACCAACCCCAGTACTTGGTCCATGCATCCCCACACTAGTGGAGGCTGTAGATGACGCAGTCAGTGCACAAGCACTAACGCCACTGCTCGTGGTAGGCTGGTGTTGATGCTGCCCCATCTCTCTCTCGGCGATCTGATCACTCAAGAGACACAGCGAATTCATAGCCTCCAACTCTTCTTTGTGCCGCGCAGACACCACTGCAAGCACTTGCTCCGACCCACCAGATCCGCTAGCAACGGATGAGGTAGACACCACAGGAATGGCTGCTGACGGCTGAGAGATCGAACGGCTCGGTTTGTTTACGGGTTGTGTCAGCGCCACTCCTGGAGCAACCACAGTGGCAGCACCAACAACCGTGTCATGCGCTTCATTGTCCTTCATTTTCGCTCTTGATTGTGGAGCTTTGGGCGTTGAAAGCGGTGCAATTGGTCCTGGTGCTGGGACAGATGATGATGTTGGAGCAAGTGACGTCACTTTGGCTTGCTTGTCTGCAACCAAATCAGAAGCGTTTTGACCCGGAACCACGCCATTCGCATTGTCTGCAACGTTTTGAATGCTTTCAGGCATGTCTTTTGGCTTCGACACGCTGTGATCATTGGATTTCACTGTCGCTTTGTCATTGGCATGGGGCATCTTGGTGGCAGTCATTGCTTGGACTTGGGCCGGCGCCAAAACCCAAAAATCCTTTGGTGTGGCCCACCCCAATATTCGTATTCTGAGTCTCCCGATCTGAGTCCAGCAGACCAGTTCCATGAACGATGACGCGAGGGGCACGTTGGGTGGCAGGTCGCAAGCGATTGGGAACGAGACCGCGCTTGTTCTTCTCGGTTTTAGACTGGATGGTGTGCAGGTCCGGACACCAGCAGTGAAATACACCGACTGAGTTGCTGTCTGACAGCGACGTCAGCTTCTTCCAGATGGCTGCAAAGCGTCATCAGCTTGCTCCGTCAACCTGGTCAGCGTACGGGCATTTACCAGCCCACACTCTTCGGCACGGTTAGATGACCACTTTGTCACATTGGTGGTTGCATTTCCCATCCGAATCCAACTCGTGGGCACATAAATCACGTTCACGCACATGGATATTCACGCAACGGCTGCTGCGACAAGTGCTAAGATGCGAGCATGGACGCAATTTGGCGTTCATACATCGACCAAATTCATGACGCTTTCTCACCCAAAGTGGGTTGGTCGCAGCCACGCAGCCACGGTGATGCTGCAGTTGGTGGGGACCGCAAGCTCTTGTTACTCGAGCTCTGTGTCGACTTGCGAAATGAAGTTTTCTTCTTGGGCTCGGCAATTGTCGTTGTTGTCCTCGTCTTTTTTCCGTTTCGTTGCCGTGAAGTGGACGGTAGCGTCCGCTTTGGCTTGACCTTGTTCAGACTCCAATGTAGCTGGAGTTGGAGTCCACAAACGCGTGATGACAACCCGTGCATGGACCACTTCACTGGCTCCAACCACTTGGAACTCTACTTGCACGGGGTCATCTTGCTGTACTTGACAAAGAAGTTGATGTGCATTTGACGAAGTGGTGGAATTCGAGCTTGAGGAAGGGAACATACGTCGTCATCTTCTTCCCGGTGAAGCGACGGATGCTGCAGCATTTCTTCCAAAACAAACGCAGAAGCCTTTGGCGACGACAACTCACTAACGGAATGGATGCGTACGACAACTGGTGCAA
Source organism: Paralagenidium karlingii (assembly GCA_027475765.1). Taxonomy (NCBI): domain Eukaryota; phylum Oomycota; class Peronosporomycetes; genus Paralagenidium; species Paralagenidium karlingii. The sequence goes on from JAMFLO010000181.1 coordinate 54,888, forward strand.
ACTGCTATCACGAACGATCAATTCACCAGTACCTTGGTATACTGCTCTGGACAGCAGCGTCAATTGGTTCGCATGCAATAAAAACCATTTGGCGTCGCAAGATGACGATAAAGAAGAAGCAGTTGATTCATTGGCACGACACCAATCAAGCCAAATCGTTTGCTCATAGTGTTGTTGCACGGATACCATCTCCGACCCCTTTTCCAGCGTGACTTGCTCGAGTGCTTTGTTGTTGTCTTCCGACAAGCGATTGGTGAGTTTGAACAAGGTGTTGACCTGCTCTTGCAAGCGTGTGATTTGCTTTTGCTGCCATTCCATGCATTGCACAACCTGTTCTAGCTCAAACGGCAACGAAAGGTCAGTCTTCGGAGTCGTTTGCGCTTTGTTTGTTGTTGCTGACGGTGAGGTGGCCGAGCTCGAAGAAACAGTGGGTGTGTTTGCAGTTGCACTGGTTGGTGGAAGAGGTGGGGTTGGAACAGATGATGGTAGTGGTGGTGGAGGTGCTGGCAGTGGTGGCATTGTTTGTTCTTCAAACACAGAGTCGTGGTCAATGGAAAACGTTTTGCGCGAACCCACTTTGTAGGTTCGCGCAAACTGGCTGGAAGTTCTCGAGAGTGGTTTGTGAATGATTCGCCAGCCACTTGATGGGTGCATGAACCGTGAAGAAGAAGCATTCAATGGTATTGGTGGCGGTCTTGGCGCAACGAGTTTTTGCTACCACCCATCCATCACCCAATCAGCCCCTCAGATCCACGGCGTCGCACCAGTGTTGAGAGCCACTTTCTTCCACAATTTGAAACGCACATCAAGTGGTAAACGATCGCCTGTCGAAGTCTGGGGGCTTGGTTCTGGTCCATCAAGCGTCAGGAACCTTGTGTAGGGTGTGCACTCACATCCATTCATTGCTTCATCGTTGGCATCATAACGTCGAAGTGACCAGAAAAGGAAGAGGCGAACGTACCAATTGCGTCGGGTGGTGGTGTCCTGTAGCCAGAGCGTGAACGCCAATTGTTGGCGCTGACCGGGGTGGTCCAAAGGCGGCTTGGAGCTGTATTCAATGGCAAATGCATACGGTCCCTGGCTGACCGCTCGCCACACAACCAAAGGAGAAGGCGCGGTTGGAAGGAAATGGAAGCAACTGGAGCACTAGGGAAAAGCAGTTGATTTTCTTTGTTCTCAAGCCGTTGAAGCGCCTTCGCGGCAGTTGGTTGACGCCAAAACTCGGGCTGCAAGAGTTGGAGGAGCTCACCAACGGACACGCCACCACACAGCCGACAGATTTGATAGGCAGAAGGTCTATTATTAGATGCGGTGATTGCCATGCATTGGTGCATTGACTGATCATAGCTGTGGCCATTGTGCACCAATCTTTTACGAAATCAAAAAATTGTAAAACTAGCCATGAAGACTTGCCAGACCCACCCGTTATAGGATGGATGTCAGTCATGCGATGAAAGGTCGTGGCAGTTGTTGCCCGTTACCCCGCTTTGGGTGGCGCCAGAGAGCTTTCTCGTGATGCCTTTTGCTGTTGAATCGCTTGAAGAATCTCGTTCACGTCTCTTCGAACAGCTTTGGCAGCAGTACTGACAGCGTTGATGCGGTGGCGTAGTGATCGAGCGGTTCCAAGATGGTCTCCCTCGCTTCTGGCGGAGCCTGCCATAAGCTCTGATGGAATCTGCTCGGCAAGATTCAATCGAATGCGAACACTTGCTCCAGTAGAAGAAGTGGCCAGCCCAAATCGAGTGAACGAGCTGGCAGAAGAGGTGGTAAGACCTGCTGTGGCACTTGAATTCCGCGAAAAGGTTCCACACAGTCCCGGCAGATCCACGCTGTGGGTGTCCACGCCAAGAAAGAATTCTTCCATTTGGTTTGAAATCGGTTGAATCGGCTGCCAGAGCTGTATTTGCTGGTCAAAGAACCCCGAAGTGCATGGAACCACCCATTGGCCCACGCCTTCGAGTCGATCCAACTGCCAGTCGTCTCGTGACATGACACAGAAAAGCAGCACGGGACTGTTTCTCGAAACAACCTGCGACGGATTGAACGATTTTTCAGCAATATCTTTGGCATTCCTGGCGCTATCACTTGTACGTTGCAGAATCAGACTGAAGTCTTGGTGGGTTCCGAAATGTGCAACGCGGCCATCACCGTTAAAGACGCTCGATCGGACAGCTTTGCCAAACACCGCAGGAGTCTCACCCGAAAGGAACGACTGTTCCTGTCGATTGTGGCAGTCATTGCTGTGCTTTGAGTTCAATTCAAAGGCATTCTCCTGAAGTGAGGGCTCAAAGCACCACGTCTCGCGAGCAAGCGCTTCTTTGCCCGCCAGTCCGTCAAGTCCGCTCGTACCCAGCGATCCAAAAGCATTCTCATTGTTTTTCACGTCCCGTCCAGTGCCGGGAAGGTGCAGTTCGTATTTCACATAAACTTGTGACGCGCAAGTGTTGCTGACCGAGACAATCTCCAGATACCCAACAAGCCTTTTGAGCACCTGCGGCAGCAGCAAGAAAACGCTTTCGTCAAGTGGTTGAGCTTGTTGACTGCGCCAGTGCTCGAGGCGCGCTTGATCCTGCTGCTTTTCATGCAAATCCATCTCCTCAAGAAGCTTTTGGTGAGTGATCGAACTGGACGACAAGTGCAAGTCGTGAATATTCTCGAAAGCGTACTCATAAGTTGCGCCATTCACCGTTTTGAACTGAAAAGTCTCCAGCAGAGGTGTCGATGCCGATGTAGTTGGTGCTGTTTGACGCTTGTGGTTGCTGGGAGCAATTCCTCCAGAATTGGTATGGTCTTGCGCCAGCGCAACCATCGAAAATCGAGGATTCATCACCAAGACACTGGTTTCACTGGCAAATCGCAAGACTCCAAGCAGTATTTCTTGCTCTTTGGCGATGGTGACCATCAGATACATGCTCTTGTATGTAATTTCTCGCTGGAGTCTTCCCGCGACACGAAGAGCGTTGCGGGTGACTGGATCAATCAGCAATTGGCTATGGTGGTGGTGGTGAGACGCAGTAGAAAGCAGGTTCACGGCTTTGGCTAAATGGGTACTGGGGGTCATCGTCGAACTTGTCGACGGAGCAAAGTTGTCGACATCCACGTACGATGAGATCTGAATACTTTGAGTGGTATCCTGTTGAAAAGTCGGATCGCTTTGCAACGAAGCGATCTGGGCCATGTATTCTCGCTGATGGTTTTCAACCGTCATGGAAGCAGTTTTCAATTAGAAACGCTGGATACATCATCGAGTCGAAATCATTGAGCAATCAGCTGGGTCGCTCACTTGAAGACGCGACAGTTTGCTTCGTCGTGGTGTGTACTCCGTCAATTGCTGGTACTTTGTGATTTCTCTGGTGTTCAAAAGTAGTAGATTGTTAGTGCGCAACGATGGATCCCGCGCTCGATCCAAGGTCACACACACAGTCAGACAACAAACAATACAAGAGACTGCATGTCATACTTTGGACTGAACCGCTTTTCCTGCCATTTGAACGTGTATGCGCAAGTCATTCCGATGGGAATCGCTCGCTCCGCATCATTCGTGACGGCCGTCGGGTTCTGGTCCTCTTGAGTCGACGCATGCGCAATCTGTGTGCCAAAGCCAAAGCAACCTCGTCCATGAGTCTACCGGAGGGTCCGATGCGTTTGTTGTCTAGTGTTGTTGTTGTGTCAGAACGCACTTTTCGGACGGTCACGCGAATGCGAAAATGCTCAATGGGGTCCTTGACGTGGTAGCATTCCATCGCGTCGTTTCAGGATCTCGGCCTCAGACAAAGAGGCACGGAATCAGATCTCGTCTTGGCGAAAGGTCGCGATCTTTGGCGTTTACCGTTCTGCACCATTGGCGCTCGCTCCAGAGCACTGTCGAATAGCATGAACAAGGTCAGTTGTGCATTTGTTTCCAGGCCGGCGCAAGCCAGGCAATGTGGTCAACTTCTGTGGAAGGGAAGAACCCAAGCATCTTGCTGCAACAACTCGGCTTTCTAGAACCACATACTCAAATCACCAACGAGAAAAGAACCAGCTGGCTGTGAATGGTTGATCGACACTAACGGGATTTTTTTTCGGAAAGTTACTCAACTCTTCGACCAGAAGTGGACTCGTAATTGGAACGTAACCATGGATAGTTTGGCCGTGGGTAGTCACTATTTGGCATGTGGTTTTTCAACCACTCAATGAGCCAACGCAACCAAGCCCAAAAATCATCGTCATCACCTGGATAAGGCGGAGGTGTTGGCGGTTTTGGCGGCTTGGTGGTGGTTGGAGGTGGTGTAGGTGGTTTGGTGGTCGTTGGAGGCGGTGTTGGTGGCTTTGTGGTAGGGGGACAGGTTGTCGTCGGAGGAGGCGTGGGTGGCTTGGTAGTAGTCGGTGGAGGTGTTGGTGGACTAGTTGTCGTTGGTGGAGGTGTTGGGGGACTGGTGGTCGTTGGTGGAGGTGTCGGTGGACTGGTGGTCGTTGGTGGAGGTGTCGGTGGACTGGTAGTCGTTGGTGGAGGTGTTGGTGGACTGGTGGTCGTTGGTGGAGGTGTTGGGGGACTGGTGGTTGTTGGTGGAGGTGTCGGTGGACTGGTGGTCGTTGGCGGGGGTGTCGGTGGACTAGTTGTCGTGGGAGGGGGAGTTGGGGGACTGGTGGTCGTTGGTGGAGGTGTCGGTGGACTGGTGGTCGTTGGTGGAGGTGTCGGTGGACTAGTTGTCGTGGGAGGGGGAGTTGGCGGGGCTGTGGTGATCGGTTCAGTGTTTGTTGGTGTTGGCGTTGGCGGACTGGTAGTCGTAGGAGTTGGTGTGGTGGGAACTGGTGTCGTGGGTTCAGGTGTCGTCGGTGCTGGTGTAGTAGGTACTGGAGTAGTTGGAGCAGGAGAAGTAGGTTCCAGTGTTGTTGGCGCGGGCGTGGAAACTACCGGTGTCGTTGGGGTTGGTGTAGTGGGAGCGGGGGAAGTGGATTCTGGACTTGTTGGTGTTGGTGTCGTGGGGGTGGGAGTGGTCGGAGCAATTGTTGGTGGGGCGGTTGTTTGAGGTGGCATAGTTGGCGCTTCCGAACTTGGCGTCGGCGTCACAATAGTAGGAGTAGTGGTTGCTGGCGCAGTTGGAGCCAGGGCCGTCGGTTCTGCCGTGGGTGGCAGTGTTGGCGGCAAAGTCGGCTCTATTGCGACCACTGGCTTGCCACACACCACAATGCTCACTGGTGTTTCTTGCACATAGTGCTCGGTGACGATCACCTCGTCTTTTTGGTCGAGCGCTTGGTCAAGTGCGCCATTCTTCTTGCCCGACCGAAGTTCGTTCCACAGATTCAGTTCATCTTTGGCCACTTGTTCATTGGGTTCAAGCTTTCTGCACTCAACTGCTCTCTTTGGTGCTGGTGTAGATGCTGGAGTTAGAGCTGGTGTTGGTTCTGGAGCTGGTGCTGGCATTGGCTTTGATGCGACGCAACGGCCAAAAGACGGGAACACACATCCCCACGTGGATCCGCGCACGATGGCACACGCGGCGTCTTCTTTGGCGACGCAGTTGTGGCTGGTGCCGTCAAAGCTTGGCAGACCTTTGTGACAGTGTTTGATGGCGACTTCTCCTTTGACCGGACACGCGATCCCCGAGGGCTTGTCGCCCGCACCAGAGCATACGATGCCACGTCTGGCCACGTCGATTTGATATGTTGCATCGCCGCACACGCTGATTTCCTGGAACGGCGCGGCGGCCATCGCCGATGGCCCCGCTAGTGCGACAGCGGCGATTGCGCCAACCACCAACACGTTGTGGTCGAGCTTCATTGTCTTCCTTGCTGGGTGCGCAGGTGAGCAGATTCGAAAGTGGAAGAAGACCGACGACCAGGCGATCGCAGGCAAATGGCAAAATGACTTGCAATGGCTTGAAAACGTTACCGTAATTGCAGTGTACCGCCGTGCGCAAGGAACCACTGACTGGGCTTATGCAAGTTGGCTTGCAGGTTGATGGTCGGTGGATTGCTAGCCAAGTGTTCGGTGTCATGGGGCCAGTGCAAACGAGTGCCACTCTTCCAAGAGGGGGCGGGCGATGGCTACCCTTTTCAACCCATTGGCGTCACTTGACATCTCATGCCAATGATTTGTTTGTGTGGGGCCGAGGCGAACAATTGATGCACGTTGGCTTCCTGCTTCAAGAGAGTTCCATTGCGAAAGGACTGTTGGCGGCTGCCATGCCATGGGATTTGGACGAAGCTTCGTTCCCTTCCAAGACAACGATGTAGTGGTACACCACACAACGACGCGCGGTCCTCACCGTGCCTTCATGGGATGGATGCTGCAACAAGCTTACGCAAAAGGACGACTTGCTGTAACTAGTCGGGATGTGTGTGTGTGAGTGTGGTGGTGGTGGAGAGTCTTGTGTCCATTTCGTGTGTGATCCAGTCGCCAACCATCGAAACGACTTCACATGATCTCCACTGGGCAGCGGAGCGGTCGTTTCACCCCGGTGAATGGTGCAGCCGAGTGAGTGATCCATGGATACACAAATTGACCCGTTGGGTGGGTCACTTGCTCCAGAGAGCAAAAGCCAACGAAATCATGCCGTGTTCGCTTGCTCTGGTGACTCGGATCTTTGGCGCAGGTTGGCGTGAACCCCATTTGGCCTTTGGGGTTCACCAAAAGCGACTGGTGCCGTCCGTACGGTGCCCAGAACCCACGAGTCGCGTCGATCAAGTGGATTCCAACGGTTGCTGACAAGAAACAAACGATAACCAAGGTGCGGGTGAGTCTGGTGCTGTGTAAGTCTGGTGTGAGCGGGCGTGCCAAACGCCCCGTGAGATCCTTTCCCGAGATGGAACAGCTTACTTGTGCCACTCCCTGCCGCCAGTTGTGATCTCCAGGATGTCTTGCTGCATCTCACTGTGATCATTCATCCAAGCAACAGCTCGGAATCGGTGATTTCAACTGGTCCGCTTGATTCGTGACAAGGACACTGGTGGATTTCACGATTCATGATCGATGGGATGGTCATCTTCATGAGCGACCGGCAAAGTGCGTGTGCTTTGGGTGACAAAGGCAGAAAGGCACGAGATGGCGTCAAATCTTCCGCGACACACAAACACTTGTCATGGTTCCAATACAGGAGATCTTTTCTCCTTCGGGGTGCTGCGACGTATCGCATTGTCTGCGACAATTGGGTGGGTGGGTGAGAAGGGGGGGGGGCGATCCATGATCGATCTTTAGTAGTACGACACGACAAAACCAGGCAGAGAACCAAGATGCTGGTGCTGGTGACGGTGTTGTGCCGTGCCAAATTGCGATTGCGATCATTTCCCCATCTCGAAAGACTACTTGGTGGGTTTTTGGTGCACATGGAATCACTTTCCTTGGTGGAAGCCGTGGAGGTGGATCACCAGTTGGTTCTTGATTTCTTGCTATCCGCAGACAACGACCTGCATCTCTCACTTGGGGATATCCAAAAGGCTCTTGAACGTGGGGCGCGCGACAATCGGTTGGAGACGATTCGCAAGCTGCTGGCGTTTGCGCCACCGTCCATCAAAAGCAATGCATGGTGGCATGCGATGCGTCCAGGCGATGTCGCTGCGCGACATGGTCATTTGGGACTTGTCCAGTGGCTCCTTGGAAAGCATCGCACGATGATCTCGCCGGTGGCGCTCGAAGAAGCAGCTGAGAATGATCATTTGGCGATCGTTCAGGTGCTTTGTGAGAATGAACTGGATCAACATGCAGTAACAGCGATGGAGAAAGCTACCTTTGCTGGTTGTCTCGACATCGTCAGCTTCCTGTACGGCCTGAAGCCTCATGTATGTGTTGACCGGCTTCTTGAACAAGCAGTTCAAGGTGGTCATTACAACATGATCCAGTGGCTTGAAGACCAACGCAAGAACAAACAGCAGCAGAACAACCGCAGTGTATGCTGTCACTGCACACGAAACCACCACTGGGCCACCAAGAAAGCGATCAAATCGCTGGACATGTTTGCACTCGAGGCAATGATGACGATTAACAAACTGCAGGTGTATGAGTGGCTTGCCAAGTGGTTGCCGCGGCAGGAAGTGTTCAAGCGTTTTGTATGTTGTACCAGCGGAATGGGCGATTTGGAGTTGACCCAGTGGTTGTACACACACAACAAGAACTGCTGCAATCACCATGACATGCAGTCTATCCGCAACCTGGGCTTGCAGCAGGCCATGTACAGAGGTCACCTTGCATTGGTGGAATTCTACCTGAACCTCGGTGTGGTGCCAGACTCGTTGTATGACGCAGTGACTGGTGGACAGGTCGAGTTGGTACGCGAATTGCGCAGGAAATACCATCGTGAAACATGGTGTGTCGTTTCGGGCCTTGGGGATGCCGCCATGCTTGGACACAGTGAAATGCTCAGATTTCTGGATCGCAACTGCAAGTATTCGTACTCGGACGATTGCATTTACAATGCAGCCAAGATTGGAAACCTCGAGATGCTCCGATTCCTTTTGCCACCGTGTCGCCAACTCTCTGTGTGGCGGGAAGCCTTGCGTCAAGCGATAGAAAACGATGAACTCGATGCCATCAAATACATTATTAGCCATTTCAAAGCCATGCCAAACGTGAAATTGACGATACGCAGTGTGATTGGTGCTCTTGAACTCATCGCGGAACAATTCCAAGTCGTGGAGGTGGTGATCGCCAATGTCTCGCTGGGCAATTGCAATCTGAAGACCATCATCCAACATGCAGCACGACGACGGCAGTTTGAGATAATCCGATTGCTGCACAACCAACGCGCGCTAGGGTTCACGGTCGATGCGATGGACACCGCCGCTCAAGCCGGATCGTTGAAGATTGTGAGGTTTTTGCACGAGAACCGAACCGAAGGCTGCACCACCAAAGCAATGGATCAAGCAGCCAGCGGCGGGTTCTTGTCGGTGGTCAAGTTTCTTCACGAGAACCGGGAAGAAGGCTGCACAACGAACGCGATCGATTTGGCTGCAAGCTGTGGGCATCTGAACGTGGTCAAATTCTTGCTGAAGTCTCGCGGCGAAGGATTCACTGTGCGTGGAGTGGATGGAGCAGCGGTGACAGGTCAATTGCATGTTCTTGAGTTTTTTCATGCGCATTGTCAAGTACGTTGGACATCTGCAGCGCTGGTGTGTGCAGCATTCGGTGGGTATCTGGAAGTAGTTCGGTTCCTCCTGAAACATCGCAGAAAAAACAGCGAGACCGAAATGGCATTATTAGGATCTTGCCATGGTGGCCAGCTGGAAGTGGTGGAATGGATAGTCGGGAGTGGGTTGGAAGTAGACTTGACGGCTGTGCTGGCAAGCACCAGATCTATGACTCCCCGACACCAGGATGTGATGGAAGTCTTGACCGATTGTATTGACAAAAGGAGTTCGAAGCGCGCAAGGGTCTCGGTTGAATGATGGTGGAGGTATCGTGAGTTGGCGGCCGAACGGGAAGAACGCAAGTTCCATGGCTTGACTCGCTGTGCTTCGTTCGATATATTTGATGGTGAGATGGACAACTCGGACATGTTGAGCAGCCCGTAGCGAGCTATAATTCTGCAAAGAGACTGGCGGCAAGCGTTTCTTGTGATCCAGTTCCTCTTCACACGTTCACACGTTGCCGCACCGATGGCGTGCGTTCTCTGCTTGGACGGGATGTGTTGATTGTGACCGACAAATGAATACTCTCAAATGACACGAAGATATTGGAGTTCTGCGATCGCCAAGAGAGGCTGCAAGAAACGCACATGGGCGAGGAAGATCAGTCTGAAGTTGATCGTGACACGATTTGCGCAATTGGCCTATGTTCCAAGAGAACGAGACAACCAACGAAGCGTGACCACTCATTCCATCGCTGACATGTGCGTGAATTGCATTGAATGCCTCCGTCTCGTTGTGCTATTCGCCGTGGACCGATCGCCAAACCAAACCAGTTGCGTCTTGTGGACGAGATGGTGAACGACCATCGAGACGAACGTTGATGGTTCCAGGTTGACCTCGTTGGATACCGTCCCAGTAGATCAGAGTATCATATGCCCTGGCCTCGATCGCAAAATGGAGCACAGGGAGTAGATTTCATGTCTACAGCAGCACACTCAAGCGACATCAATCAACTAAAGAGAGCTATTGAGGTGATTCAGTTTCGTCTTGATTTGCCTGTAGGGCCGGAGATCATCTGCCGTCATCATCTCCACACAATACCGAGCGTTCTGTTTGCTTGCATTGTCATGTGCTGGCAATAATGGCCTGCGGAGCATGAGCGCTGTGTGGGTCGCTACATGAAATCCACCGTACAGCTTGTAATGGATCTTTGCTGCGATCTGAAACCTGTCTTGGGCGATAACCGAGATATGGAACCAATGCTTTCCGCGAAGACAGCGGTGGCAGTGGTGCCAGGAGTTGGATTGATTCAGAAGTAGTGAGATAGCCACAGAAACACGATGATCTCACTCAATCATTGTTGTGGTTGTTAAAACCGGAAACTGCGGTGTTGAATTGGCTGTATCTTTCACATAAACTTGACAGAAACTCGCATTCGTGTTCGCTGCACCGCGGTTGATCTCAAAAATGGGCTTGCACTGGCGCTGGTGCTCTTACTCAAAAATCCCCAAATGGAACGATCGGTCGCCAACGTCAGCGTAGTCTTCTGCATATTCATACGCTGCTGCTTCGTGTTGGTGTTGTCCTGGGTTGTCATAGTCCGATGGTTTCGTTGGCGATGGCGTCGTTGGAGTGGGCTCCTTTGGAGGTTTTGTGGGATATGGAGGTTCTGTTGGAGGAACCGTTGGTTTTGTGGGGCATGGAGTCGTTGGCTCTGGTGTAGGCGGTTTGGTTGGCGACGGAGTAGTCGGCACCGGTGTTAGTGGTTTGGTGGGGGATGGCGTGGTCGGTGCTGGTGTTGGTGGTTTGGTGGGGGATGGCGTGGTCGGTGCTGGTGTTGGTGGTTTGGTGGGGGATGGTGTAGTCGGTTCCGGTGTTGGTGGTTTGGTGGGGGATGGCGTGGTCGGTGCTGGTGTTGGTGGTTTGGTGGGGGATGGTGTAGTCGGTTCCGGTGTTGGTGGTTTGGTGGGAGATGGCGTGGTCGGTGCTGGTGTTGGTGGTTTGGTGGGGGGTGGCGTGGTCGGTTCCGGTGTTGGTGGTTTCGTCGGAACAGGAGTGGTTGGTCTTGGCGTTGTTGGAGCTGGAGTTGTAGGAGTTGGAGTCGTTGGTCTTGGTGTTGTTGGAGCTGGAGTCGTAGGAGTTGGAGTGGTTGGTCTTGGTGTTGTTGGAGCTGGAGTCGTAGGAGTTGGAGTAGTAGGAGCTGGAGTGGTTGGCTCTGGAGTAGTCGGAGCTGGGGTTGGAGGAATTGGGGTGGTTGGAGGCGGAGTTGGTTGAGGTGTAGTCGGAGTCGGTGTGGTCGGGGCTGGAGTAGTAGGAGCTGGAGTGGTTGGAGGTGGTGTAATTGGAGCTGGCGTAGTCGGAGTTGGAGTAGTCGGAGCGGGTGCTTGAGTGGTGGGCGCTGGTGTGATCACAACTATCGGTGTGGTTGGCACGGGAGCTGGTACCGTTGGCGCTGGAGATGGACTTGGTGGCGCTGGCGTCTTGGTGGATGCGATCACTGGCGTACCGCAAACCACAATGCTGATGGGCGTCTCTTGGGTGAACCATTCAGGTTTCTCCTCTGGCAGAGTGGAAATAGAACTCTTGGCCGCTCCTTTTCCATTTGCTGACGCTCGAAAACTGTTCCACAACTCCAGTTCTTTTTTCGCGATCTGGTCGTCGGCACTGTTATAGTCCCATTTCTTGCATTCTGCTTTGGTCGGTAAAGGCTTGGGCTTTGGCGGTGCAACGCAGCCACTGGAGGGGAACACACAGCCCCACGTGGAGCCACGCACAAGGGTACATTCGGCGTTCTCTTTGGCGACACAATTGTTGGACGCAGCGTCAAAAGTAGCCAATGGCCACCGACAGTCCTTGACGGCAGCATCACCTTTGACAGGGCATGCGATGCCCAAAGGCTTGGCGCCCGTTCCAGAGCACACGGTGCCTCTAGAAGCGACATCAATGGTATAAGTGGCATCCCCACACACGCTGACCTCCGCGGCAGTGGCGCATGGAAGCAATAGGGCGGAAGCCACGAGGCCCAGGACAACGAAAGGAAGCGTTGGCTTCATCTTGTGTGGTTGATTCCGTCACGTCCAATCCAAAACTGACCGACCATCAAGCGAGCCTGTTGGCTGCTCCCCAACCCCCGTGCTCATGCCCAAGTCGAGTCAACGACCGAGCAACGCCAGGCAGTCAGGTTCGCCAGCCAATCGCCACTGCGATGCTCATGCTTCAGGAAGGCACAAAGACAGGAGAAGACTCACCTTGCACACCCAAAAAAGCGGCATGAACCGAAGAAGAATCAGGAGGAAGGCAGGCAGTGGTTTTTGACGTTTCATGATTCACTCAAAAAGCGTGAAAGAGACAGACAGACCCGCTTGAAGATGCACCAAAAGGAATGGGATCTGGCTTTTCATGGCGTTTCTTGTTTTCTTTTTTATGGTGGTGGTGGGGGAAAAGTCTGCAGGATCGCCACGGGGCCATTGTCAATGTCAATCAATGGTGGGGCCTCTTGATGTGAGAAAGGTGCCGCCGCGTCCTTTCATGGTCCGGTCCAAACAAACGGGTGCGCAATGCAGTGGGGTGTATGTGTGTGAATGGGATCGGCATGATTCTTTTGCCAACAACAAACCCCCTTCTCTTCCATCACTTGCGCCACGCCATTCAGCTTGCCATCTGCAAAGACCGTCCATCAGTTGGCCCCATTGGCCCCACACCAACTGGATCCGGTGGTCAGACGAGCCATCCCATCCTCTTCCCATTCGTGTCATGCCATGGATGTGGGAACAGGCGAGAAGACAACCTGATTAAAGGACCGCACACAAAATGAAGAGACCACCACCCATAGACTTGCACAAGATGCCGTTGACGCACCAACCCCGCCACGACCATCAACTTTGGCGCGCTGATTGTGGCGGATCGCTGCGTTTTCCAGACTTTTACGCACTCGCAAAAGCATTTCCATCGCTTCAACCATTGTGAGTTGTCATGTTGATGTTGCTCTCTGGAGCCTTGGTGCCCAGCAGCGATGGAGTCGAAAGATGACCCCTTGGGCTTGTTGGCTTTGATGGTGGTGCGGGTGCGGGTGCGGCAGCCTGCGACGCGTAGATCATGCAAACAAGCGAGCAACACTTGCATGGGACGACCCACAGGCGATGAGGTGTGTGAGATTCACAAAGTGTCCAGTGCTTTGTGTGCGGATGTGACGCGTTTTGGCTTGGTGCTGTGTGTGTGTGTGTGTATGTTGTGGGTGGATGTCGACCCTTCTTCAGAGAGCTCACCAAGACCTTGCTCAAACATGAATTCAACATTGACTGGGAGATTCCGCTCAATCGACTTTGTCCTCCGGTTCGTGTGGCAACTGTGTGGGCATGGTCAACGACTGGTCACTCACGCTATTGTTGTTGTTGTTGATTGTTTGTTTGTTTGTTTGTTCTGGGTGGTGCGATGGATGGCAAGCTCCCCAATCGTCTCAACTACGTGCTTTGGATTGAGAAATTGTTGCAGAGTTGTCCGAAATCGTGCCATCCAACCAAAGCAGCAGTGGCCAGTGGCAGCGACCAAACGTCGGACGTGCACGGCATTGACATTGGCACTGGAGCGTCCTGCATTTACGCGCTGCTGGGAGCCGCCAAGAACCAATGGCATTTTCTCGCCACCGAGATTGATCAAGAGTCGTACGACTGTGCGTGCGCAAATGTGCAACGCAATGCCCACTTGCAGCCATTGATTCGCGTGATCAAGACTAGCACCACCCAACTGCTTGAGGAACCGTTGTCGGAACATGCGGGTGAAGGCGCACCGAGCAATAACAACCATTTGTATCACTTTGTGATGTGCAATCCGCCCTTTTTTGAGACCTGGGCAGAGGCTTCGCCCAATCCGTCCAATTGCTGCATGGGCAACGACCATGAGATGTTGTTTCCGGAAGGAGACTTTGGGTTCATCAAGTTGTTGGTGCAACAAAGCCAAATGTATTCAGATCGTGTGGTCTGGTTCACTTCGCTGGTGGGACGCAAGCAGACGTTGCGTAAAATATTGGCGCTGCTTCGTTCCATCGATCAAGTTCGCGTGACCCAGACGACCGAGTTTATTCAAGGAGTCACGAGACGATGGGGGATCGCATGGAGCTTTTGGGATGGCATTGCAGTCAAAAAGCTGCCCAAGCACAGCAAAGTGCTGGGGAAACGCAAAGAAGCCCGTCGACGTCAAGACATGACGTTTGTGATCCCATGGGCCACGTTTTCCGACGCCAAAGGGACGAGTCGAGACGAACCAGAACCATCAGATCGATACATGGCAGCGACACTGCAACGTATTGAATCGTTTGTGTCCAACCACGAGCCTTTAGTTTTGTGTCAAGCGCACTCTGAAGAGAATGGTTCGAGATCGAAACGGATGTTCACACTGCAGCAAACCAAACACGGGGAGGCAAGTGGTGCTGCACAAACCCTCCGCGATGAAGATCAAGGTGCAGAGGAAGATGCAGATGATGAGAACGGCCCTTTCAGAGGAAATCTAGTTTTGAATCAGCAAGAGGAACAACGCCAAGTGGAAGTCACGTTGACGTTCGCGAGTGGAACGCGCCGTGACTTTTGGTGTTTTTGTGACCAATTGAAGGCGTCGACTCTGCAAACCGCTCGCGCGTGGCGACGAAAAGAAGCCAAACGATTGAAAACCAGCACTGACGATGTCGTGCCCACAAGTTGAAGAGCTCCAGCCATGTGATATCAATCTCTTCCACCGGATTTCCGTTGTGAATGAGGTCAGAGGATCCCATATCACCACCACCATCACGACAAGGAACCCAAGTATTGACTTGTTGGGTCCGGTCATGCCAAGTCTTGGGAAGCGTTGGCACCGGCAGCACCATCGAACCATACTGCACAATGGCGCACAATGGAGACGTGTGGAATGGGAGCTGATAATCCAACACATTGGGAAGAGGAATAGAGCTTTTCGACGTACACTCGTTGAAGACGACCTTGGATGAGTATGACCGTCGTTCTTGGAGATCGTTTCGCTGCAGCAAGCGAGTTCTACCGGAGTCCAGACAATCCCAACAAATTCCGCGGATCCAGGATACCGTTCCACCACAACACCACGTGCAACAGCGATATCGCGTCTCTCACCATATCATTGGCAACAATGGAAGCTCTCTGGCATGGGTTCCAAATCGCCATCGCCATCGCCATCGCCATCTCCATCGCGTCGAGATCTTTGCTGGTGGTGGTTGAAGAGCGAAGAACCCCACCATCTACTACTACACCAAACAACACGAGCAAATCGATGTTCGACATCATGTCGTGATCTGGTCCTCGGCATAAAAAGAGCAGTTCCCCATGCACAGCAACGTGGCGTCGAGTACAACTTTGGCCCAAAATTTCGTACAAAAGAACCAGATGGAGCTCGCGTGGCGCGTCTTCACCATGGATAAAGGCACAACATGTAGTACTGAACCTACAGGTGCGCAATGCCGTCCAGTAGTAGTACGCGCCACGACGGCCCCAAGATTCTTCGAAGAAGTGTGTCTCATGGAACCCAAGGGAAGTGCTATGAGGACAACATGGACCTTGGCAACAATGACGAAGGAATCCAGTTGAAAGATCCCACTGGGCGCATTTTGCACCAATGGCATCAGTGCCATCCGAATTGGACAGTGCTGCACCACCTGTACGGTGGATGACGTGAAGCGCAGCAAGCAGGGTCTGACCTCGGACAGTTTGCCACGCACTTCTCCCGTACAGCCATGGTGCCGTGCCTTAACTGAAGCAGTCTCGGAACTTCTCACCCACCTTTCTTTGCTATTCTCCAAAACTCCTAGTCACTCGGCTACAGAAGAGTGTGATCAGGTCCTTTTTGATCAAAAGCATGAAGCTCACCAACGTCTTGTTAGTGGGGATCAGCCCACTGGCGGCATACAAGGTGACCGCCGCACCGTTCAACGAAGTCAGCGTCTGTGGAGACGCAACCTATCAAATCGATGTTGCCACCCGAGGCACCGTTTGCTCGGGCACCGGCGAGAAACCCTGGGGGATCGCCTGTCCTCTCAAAGGAGAT
>JAMFLO010000182.1:0-70739 GCA_027475765.1 Paralagenidium karlingii
CGAAGACGTTTTGAAGATCCAAGGAGCTCTTGCTCGTCTCGACACCTCCTGCTCGAAGACGTTTTGAAGATCCAAGGAGCTCTTGCTCGTCTCGACACCTCCTGCTCGAAGACGTTTTGAAGATCCAAGGAGCTCTTGCTCGTCTCGACACCTCCTGCTCGAAGACGTTTTGAAGATCCAAGGAGCTCTTGCTCGTCTCGACACCTCCTGCTCGAAGACGTTTTGAAGATCCAAGGAGCTCTTGCTCGTCTCGACACCACCTGTCTTCCGTGCACGTTGGCTCAGAGCATTCAAGTGGGAGGCAGGCTGCAAAGACTGGACTTGGACCCATGGATTCGTCGCATTGTCGCCGTTGGAGTGCCGAATATGCTGCCGATTGCATGTGTCTATGTGCCTCGGCCCCGTTCGAATACTCTTGACAATGTCATGGAACAATTCCCGAATAGTGTGTGGGGATAGCGCTATCTTTTTCGAAGACCCAGTCGAACGCGTGCATCAATCAAGCGATTACTATCCTAATTAATGAACTTTTTCCAGCGAAATCTCTCTAATTTTTATTCCCTCCAGATTGAGAATATCTTACGCATCCTCGTCACTTGGAACGGATATGCCTGCGTCCAGAATGTCCTGTTGAATGATCGAGCTCCATTTTATCAATAAATTCTCACATCACTTTGACATTACGCCCAAATCTTTCAACCAGGATGAGCGAGAAGCGCTCTAAGCGAATGAAATAAACAGACAGATTGACTGATGCCATGCTCCAATGAGCATGGCATCAGTTGGATTTGCTCCGCTCAGACACCAAGAGGAAAGCCCCACCAATCCAATCAGTGAGTGACGAGAATCACCCATAGTATGGGCTATCAACAGTGCTGGATATTGTTTGTTCATTGCAACCCAATGGTAGTGAGGCGCTGTTCCTAACGACTTGCCTTTGAGTAGGGGAGCTTGCGCATCAAAAGTACTTCTTCCATACTTTCATTCATATGCGAAATGTTTTCTTCTCATTCCTGCCTCCTTTGCTTTTTTTGTACCACTTTCCCTGTTTTTTATCAGGTAATTATCAGTTTTCTCTTTCCTAACAGGCAACACTCGTCGTGTCTGCGGTGGTGTCCCCCACCTGAAAGTGCAGTCTCTGTGGCACAGCACACCACAGCGCCAGCAAGCAACCCAACAGCGGAATCCTCAGTCGATTTGCGCGACTCCCGGCCGGCGGCGTCAGCAACCAAAGCACAAGTCAAGCTGGAGGACCCCACGAGTGACGGAAACCGCGCCAAGATGCAGCACAGTCAGAGCGACATCACGCTGCGCGCGTCCAACGGCAGTTGGGCCGAGATCAAAAACGCCGAAGGCATGAAGAAACGATCCAACACGGCGCAAAACCTGCAGTTTTACGGTCCGTTTGCCGCTTTCTTTCTCGCTCGCTCTGTGTGTGTGTGTGTGTGTGTGTTTGTGTATGTTTATTGGATGAGGAGTGATGGATGCGGTGCACTGACTGCGGGGCGTTGAATGGAACAGTGGAGGAGCAAAAACGGTTGTACCAGGAACTGCCATTCATGGCGCTGGCGGGTATGCGTCGCCAGTCGTTCCAACGTGAACGCAGCTATTCCAACCTCAAGTCCAAGTCTTCATGGGGAAGTTTCACGAATCTGGTGCAACGCGGCGAAGACCAGGCGTTGCTGGGGGATCTGGAGTACCAGGAGCCAGGCTACACGTGGCCGTTGCTGCTGTCTTGCTGCGTCGCACTCATGAGTGCCTTCCAGTTTGGCTACAACACGGGTGTCACCGGTGCCATCGATCCAGTGAGTTTGTGTTGTCTGTTGACCTGTTCATCTCTCGCGTGGCGGCCAGTGCTCATGCTTTGATGCAACAATCTGGTGGCTTGTAGAGTCTGGTGTTTCCAGGTCATTCCAACCTCGAGTGGGCCATCGCAGTGTCCATATTTGCCGTTGGCGGGCCCATCGGCTCCTTGACGGCTGGTCGACTCAGCAATGCGCTAGGCCGCAAGAAAGCGCTGATTGTCGACTCAATTCTGTTCATCGTGGCCGGCGTGTTTATGGCGTTCGCGACCGACATTTACATGCTGATCGTCGGACGCTTCATCGTCGGCTTTGCCAGTGGCACGGTCTCTGTTGTTGTGCCATTGTATCTGGGTGAGTTGGCGCCACCAAATCTGCGTGGTGCTCTTGGTACGGGGTACCAGTTTGGCGTCGTGAGCGGCATTCTCCTTGCGGATTTGCTGGCATTTGGATTCTCAGTGCCCAGCGATGGCTTTGCGCACCCAGGTTGGCGATTTCTGATGGGATTTACAGTGATTCCAGCGCTTCTTCAGATGGCGCTGTCGTCGTTACTGACCGAGAGTCCGCGTTGGCTGCTGACGAAAAACAAACCGAAAGAAGCTGCTGACATTCTGCGTCATTTGCGTGGCACCAGCGATGTCTACGAGGAAATCGACAGCATCTGCTCGGCCAGTGACAACGAAAGTGGTGACATGGGTATCATGGATGTATTGCGTGACCCATTGGTGCGGTTCCCGTTACTGGTGGGAATCGCACTACAAATCGCGCAACAATTCAGTGGCATCAACGCGGTCATGTTTTACGCCAATCTGTTTTTCCAGAACGTCGGACTCAAGGATCCGCTGGTGGGGGCGTCTTTGGTCGGTGCCGTGAATGTCATTTCGACAGGTGTAGCCCTAGTGTTGATGGACACGGCTGGGAGACGTCCGTTGTTGATCTACTCGTGCGTGGGCATGATTGGATCGGCGTTTTTGTTGACGATGGGCTTGTTGAAATTGCTCCCTTTTGCCAGCATGGTCAGCGTCGGTGGTGTCATGTGTTTTGTGTGGTTCTTTGAGATCGGCATGGGACCGATTCCCTGGTTGATTGTGGCCGAGATGTGCCCCCCAAAACCTCGCCCAACGGCCATGTCGATTGCGACGATGGTGAACTGGATGTGCAGTTTCATTGTGGGCCTGGTGTTTCCGACGCTGCAGAACTCTTTGGGATCGTTTGTGTTTCTCCCCTTTGCAATTTGTATGGTGCTGTCGCTGGTGTTCACGTTGAAGTTTGTTCCCGAAACCAAGGGCAAGACCATTCAAGAGATCCAAGAAGAGCTGCAGCAGCAACAGTATTAGCCAAAAGCGCAGCCGTGTTTCGTGTCTGGCAAGCGCATGCTTGGTCTGTTCGGCGGTGTGGAGAAATACCTTCACCTTTTGATTGGTCTTTGAGTCTTTCTTTCCATTTAGAGGGAAACGAATGCAACGCTCGGTTGATTGAGCTCTTGGACGCTTTCAGTCTCCTCTTTGCGCAGTTCATGCACATGCATTGGCGTGTTTCCGTTGATTCTTTTTCTCGTTTTCAAGTCTTTGGACCCGAGGCGGAAGCTGCATCTTTGGGTCATGGAGAAGACAACGACTCGAGCGATTGCTTGAACGGCTTCAATGCAGACGACATCCCCGTTTTCTGCTTGTACACGCTCCTGTCATTCGCTTGCGTGTGGACTTCATGAATGTCGTGGCATGGAACGTGTGCTGTTCACAATGTGTCATCCAAGCAAACCGCACACTCTGCAGTTCATCCTCA
Source organism: Paralagenidium karlingii (assembly GCA_027475765.1). Classification (NCBI taxonomy): domain Eukaryota; phylum Oomycota; class Peronosporomycetes; genus Paralagenidium; species Paralagenidium karlingii. The sequence continues at coordinate 3,588 of JAMFLO010000182.1, forward strand.
GTGCCACATACAACCATGAGAGTGCCACACACAGCAGTCGTGTCTCTGAGATCAATTCACCAGTCGGGCCCCAGCGAGCCGAAGGCAGAAGCCCTGGGAAACGAATGGAGGCTTTCGGTTCGCTTTTCAGTGAGTGGACTGGGTTTGGCCACAAAACGAAGCGTTGCCCATGTTTTGGTAGAAGAAGACGACCGCGCAGGAGAATAGTGACCGCTTTGCCGATTCTTTTGTTCATCCAAACGTATTTTGATTCGAAGCACGGGCAAGTGCACAAGCTCTCCGCGGCACTGGCTACACAAAACAAAAGAAGCATTGGTACGACAGGGAGCAGCGGTTGGCATGCCCTGCAGAAGAAAACAAACCTAAACAGGCAGAGTCGGTGCTCGAAACGGCAGTGATGGTTGTATCGCCTTGGGTTCTCCCCGTGTCACCATCCAGGCTGGGTTGAAGCATAGAATCTGTTCTCTTGATTTGTCATCTTTGCACTCCAGCACCCACATGTTACCTCGCTTCGTCATCGGTTCCTGGTTCTTTGGCAATTCTTTCACCAGCGCCAAAAGTCTTTTTCATCAAATTCAACCGTCAACGCATTCCAACGCTTTTGATGCTTCGCAATTTGCTTCTGAAATGCGCAATGGTGACGGATTCGAGACCAGACAAGGCCCAACTCCACTCCCCACGCTTTGGTTGGCCATGGAGACTCGGAAGGAACTACAAAACTATGCGGAACCCGGCAATGATAGTGAAGCCTCTTGAAGACCCTGAGCGCTGGTAGAATCTGCTGCTCAAATCGCGTCGTCAGAGGGTCCCAGTCAAACTTCAAAGCATCCCAGCGCTCTTTGTTCTTGGCAATTTGTTCTTTGAAACACCGCTGCGACCGTAAAGTGTTCACTGTCCGACCCAACCTCAGTCCCCACGCTTCTGTCGGCCATGGAGACTCGGAAGGAACTACAAAACTATGCGGAACCCGGCAATGACCATGAAGGCTCTTGAAGGTCTGGAGTGACGGAAGAATCTGCTGCTCAAATCGCGTCGTCAGAGGGTCCCAGTCAAACTTCAAAGCATCCCAGCGCTCTTTGTTCTTGGCAATATGCTCCTTGAAAGACCGTTCCAAGCGTAAAGATCTCACTCTCTGACCCAACGTCAGTCCCCACGCTTCTGTTGGCCATGGAGATTCGGATGGAACCACAAAACTATACGGAACCCGGCAATGACCATAAAGACTCTTATAGGTCTCGAGCGACGAAAGAAGCTCCTCAAATCGCGATGTCAGAGGGTCCCAGTCAAACCCCAAAGCATCCCATCGCTCTTTGCTCTTGGCAATTTGCTCCTTGAAAGACCCATACGAGCGTATCCTGACTACTGCTTCGCCCAACTTGAGACCCCACGCTCTATCTGGCCATGGCGCTTCGGAAGGAACTACAAAACTATGCGGAACCCGGCAATGACCATGAAGGCTCTTGAAGATCTCGAGTGACGGAAGAACCTGCTGCTCAAATCGCGTCGTCAGAGCGTCCCAGGCAAACCCTAAAGCATCCCATCGCTCTTTGCTCTTGGCAATTTGCTCCTTGAAGGACCGTTCCGAGCGTATCGTGGATACTGTTATACCCAACTTGAGTCCCCACGCTTCTGTTGGCCATGGAGATTCGGATGGAACCACAAAACTATATGGAACCCAGCAATGACCGTGAAGGCTCTTAAACGTCTCGAGCGACGGAAGAATCTGCTGCTCAAATCGCGTCGCCAGAAGGTTCCAGTCAAACCCCAAAGCATCCCATCGCTCTTTGCTCTTGGCAATTTGCTCCTTGAAAGACCCATACGAGCGTATCCTGACTACTGCTTCGCCCAACTTGAGTCCCCACGCTCTGTCTGGCCATGGCGCTTCGGAAGGAACAACAAACTCACATGGAACGTTGCAATGCCCATGAAGTTGCTTGAAGGTTTCAAGAGACGGAAGAATCTGATCGTCGAAACGCGTTTGCCGAGGATCCCAGTCGAATCCAATCTCGTTCAGTTGATCTTCTGCATCAGGAACAGACATAAAGACTCGTTCAGATCGAATGATATTGAGAGTCTTTCCGAGCTTGATGCCTCGCAGTTCTTCTGGCCACGACTCGTCATCTCTTGGAACCACAAAGTCCTGAGGCACGTTCACGTCGCCAAATCGCTTCTTGTACTCCGCCAAAGCAGGAAAAACCTGATGCTGCCACTTGAATGCACTCACATCCCACACGAACCCCATTTCATCCAATGCTTTCACACGATCCACACTCAATTCCGTCCAAGTCTTTCGAAGTATGTCGACGGCTTTTCCCAAAGACTGCCCCCAAGTCGCTCGAGGCCACTCAGCATCATCAGACGGCACAACAAACGCAGGAGTGATAGGAACCATCAAATCTCCATGCAATCGCTTGTATGTCTGCAACGCAGGCAACGTCACCGTCTTCCACTTGTACTCGCTCCAGTCATCCACTGGCACCCCAACCGATGCCAACAACTGTCTCTTGTGCGGGTCTTGGAGCCCTCTGACCAACTGCATGGACACAAAATGGAATTTCCTGCCCAAGGCCATGCCTCTCGTCTCTTCCGGCCATGCCACGCTCTCCTCCTCTTCTTCTTCTTCCTTTGGCACCACAAACTTGTACGGCACCGCCAAATGGCCTTCGCGCACCTGAAACACCGCCAGCCCCCGCACCATCCGTTCAAACTCCAATTGTTTGGCTGCTTGGTCTGCTGCCTTGGCGCTGAAGCGTCGTCGGCAGGCCGTCCACGGCGGCGTCAACCCGCGTGACAACACCCGCAGCATCTTTGCTCTCCAAAGCGCAACTTTCTTTGGTTGGAATCGTCGATCGTAATGTTGACCGAAGGTTGCTCATGCATCCGTCAACAATGTCGCGCCAGTCACATGACATATACTGGTCTCTTTGCCTTTTAAGGCAAAGCAAACCGTGGAGAATGCAGTGGGAGCTTCAAAGAAGCAAAACGGCACCAAGAAGCAAACGCTTTAGAGACTTTGATCGTGTGATGGATGACACGACTAGGGACTCAGATTGGGTGTCACAAGCGGGGTTTTAGGCGTAAATACCCTCCGACGACGCGTTGGTACTGTTCCAAAAGGTCTCGAAAGACAAAAGAACCCACTCCTCAAAACACGCCATTCAAATCTGCACGCATTTGCTGCTTCATTGTTGCTTCCCCGTGCTCTTTGCTCTTTAATGTACCATTGCGCGGGTCGTACCACAAGAGCTTAGCAAGTGGCAGTCGTGACTGGTGGCTCAAAATGCCCAAAGCGAAGATTCAAAACACGACATAGCCTGGCGCGACATTCTTATCGCCCAAAGCATGCGCAACCTTCGGTCAACACTTCTCTCGAAATGATACAGTATGCTGGATATCCATCGACACTTCAACTACCATCACTAACCACTTCGAGTGCAAGCGCTCGCATGCGTTGTTTCACTTGCGCGAAGGCCATTTGGCGGAGCCGTTCAAGTTTGTGGTGCCAAAGGAAGAAGAAGAAGAGGAGAGCGTGGCGTGTTGGGTAGAGGACTCCAAAACCAGCACACAGCACAAGAGACCGTGGTTGGTGTCGATTGGCGTGCCACTGGATGACTGGATCACGTGCACGTGGAAGACGGTGACGTTGCCTGTGTTGCAGACGTACAAGCGATGGCATGAAGGAAATGTGATGGTTCCTATTGCACCTCCGTTTGTAGTGCTGTTTGGTGATGCTCAGGGACCAAGCAGCGATTTAGAGATATGGATGGCCCATTTGCCTGAGTAATGATCAACTCTTGTGAGCTGGTGACGTCGGGACATCGTGGCGCACCGACAGTCAGTCGACAAGAAATCCCCGCCGACCGTTCCATCTGGCGAGAGGCACCCACAATTCACATGATGCACACGAGGAAGCTTCTCTCAGATGTGCAGTGGAGGTGAGCACAACTTCCTTGCGTAGTATCTGATTTCATTTCGGTTTGGTCTCGAGTCCAAGCGCATGTCAACCCATTTCATTCGCAGCTACGTGTTGATGAAAACACTTGAAACTCCACGACTTTGCCGGTCAGAGTAGAACATGAAAAACCTTCCGAGCTCCTAAGCATTGACCAGGATGATGAAGTTTGAATGTCTCCCCCACTGGCGAAGACTCGGCTCGTGTATTCGCATGGAGGGAGGGTCTCAGTCGAACTTCGAAGCATCCCATCACCGCTTGTGGTGGTTGGCGTGCTCAATTGGAGTCCAAGCTTTCACCGAAGCAACGACAAATCCATAGTGACCATGAAGTCGCCCGAAGGCCTTCAGTAGATTTTCCTGCTGAGAACAGTAGCTTCCACTCGAGGCAGGAGCTTGGATTTGCCCAACATCCTGTCAAGCAAAGCGACTTGGCGGCGTCGAATGATGCAGCATCTCGAATTCTCAAAGGGTCAGCGACGTTGAGTAGCTGCAAGCGTTGGCATCCACATCATATGAGTGAAGGTAGCTTCGCATGTTCAGCAAACGTTAAGCGATAACGCCGGGGGAACAAACTAACAACAGCACTACGCTTCGATGGACGGCATGGGTTTATTTCCAGCCGAAGATTTCTCAATTCCAGATCCTTCCATCGTTGTCGTTGTTGTTGTCGTCGTCGTTGGAGCCCTGGTCCAACGCAATCGGTGCAGAGTCCATGCACGCGATTTTGTCAGTACATCCAACACTTTCGACTGTTTATTGAACACTTTCAACCACTCGCTCGCCAATTCTTCAAGTGCTTTGGTGGATCCCTTGTGTGACAACGACGACGATGTAGAAGAAGCGACGACTTGCTCACACTCCTTGCGGATCTGGTTGTGGTTCTTCTGCACAAACAATTGCAGCCATCGATTCGCCATGATCTTTAGTTGAATGTCGTGACTCAACGCAGTGAATTGGCGCAGCACTTGGCGACAAGTGGTCGCGGCGTTGTAGTCGTCGTTGGCGTTGTCAAACCTCGACAACAAACTGTGCAAGTCTCCACGAAGCACATGAGCATCGACGTATTCTCGTGTATCGGGCTTAGCCTGAGCCACGGCTTCGTCACAACGCGCAATCGCTTGCTGCTTGACCTTGTCGTCGTGCTTTGATTTGATCAACTTGAACAAAGAGTCGGAACACCTTTGGGCAGGAGACTTCTGGATCGTGGTGGAGGAGGTTGTGGAAGTCTTCGACGAGGTTGTCGATAGTGTGGGTTCTTTCATCGTGGATGGCGACGACGTTGTTGCAGGAGGCGGTGTGGACGACGGTGTCTCAGTTGTCGCTTGGGTCGACGGGTCTGTCGTCGTGGTACTGGCGTCCAAAGCTGTGTCAACCGTAATTGGTGATGTCGTCGTTTTAGTCATCTCCTTCATCGTGTTGGAAGATGCAGACGGCAAAGCTGAAGCAGGAGTGGACGGAGCCGGGGTTGGTGCAGGTGTAGATGAAGCCAGAGTTGGGGTAGGCGAGGATGGTGCCGGTGTCGGAGTTGGAGTTGGTGAACTCGGCTCTTGCTCTTTCGGATGGTGCAGTGGAACCTGTACCTTGGCTTGCTCTCGATTGGAGGAATCGGGGCCATTCAGCCATTCGCGAGGCAAGTCGGGGGCATGTTCTTGCCACAACTCTTTGGTCCACTCACTCATCGAGTGCCAAGTCTCGTTCACTTTGCTCTGCAACATGCTTGCAGACCAAGCACGAGCAAGCGATGATGGTGTGGACAGCGATGCCGAAGTCCACAACGACGTCACCGGCATGGTCCACGACGAGAGATTCAATAATGCTACGCCACAAAGCCACAGGTGCGGATTGGCCAATTGGTCGTCTTTTGATGTATGATTGGAAGCATTTTCTTCGCAATACAGAGTGCTGTACAACTGTACCCCGTAGCCGACCATGAGCACAAGCAGCGCGAATTTCAGCCAATTGCGTCGTTGCTTTTCGCGACGAAACAACAGTTTGTTTTCCATCCAGACCTCTGAGTCGATGCGACAACCATATCGCTGCTGCCATTTGGTGTTGGCACTTTGGAAATGGCTCAACCAGCGCTGCTTTTCTTCGAGGTTGGCCCAGAAATGGGCATCGTCATCGTCAAACTGCTGCGCAAACGCCTGGTGTTCTCTTTTGGTTGGGTGCTGCTTCAAGAGTGCTTCCACGCTGTTGTTGTCGTCGTAATTGTCGTCGTCGTCAATCTCTTCGAGATCCCATTCCGCTTCCGCGTCGGCTTCCTCTTCGCTGTGATCTGAAGGAACGTAATCTTCTTCGTCGTCTTCGTCAAAGTCTTCGTCATACACGAGATCTTCGTCGTCTTCTCCGCCACTAACTCCACTATTATTCGACGTTGTGTCACTCATCATGCCCGATTGGTCCTGGAGATGGCTTTGGTCATCCACCTGGTTGTGTTTGTGGCTATCCTTTGTGGGCTTTTGTGGGTTCTGTGCTTGGGGATCTGCATGGTGGCCGCCACTATTCCCGTTAGTCAATTCGTTCTCCTGCTCTTGCGGAGTGAACGAGCGCACCATTAGTGGCAACGGGATCCATCTCAACACCCCTCGTTTGCCTCCCAAACGATTCATTTTGAACCCAGGGTTTATTTGGTATCCAAGTCTTTTGGGTTTGTCGGGTCGCCTGCGGGTGGGTGGGTTTGCACACACCAAAAAAAACCTCAAAAACGAGGTGGATTGAAGTCCACATTTTCGATTTTGGTAGAATGCCTCCTCACTTGCTGTCGCAAGTCATTCCCAAAACCACAAACGGTGCCAGAGTGACAGCGCCGAGCGAGTGAGGGAGCTGAAAGTGTCCACCACAAAGAGAAAAGCCAAAGCTAGCTAGCATCCAGGTTAGTGATCGTTGATGAACTCAGCTGCAGTACTTGTCTTGCATTCGTGTTGATTGTCGCAACGTGTATTCTTTGTAATGCATGTCGAACATTCTCGAATCAGATCTTTTTCCTATCGCGGTGCATTTCAGTCCACAAAGTAACCCATGACTCGAGGCAATCAACGCGACGTCGATCGTGCCGTGAGTGGCTTGATACTTGGCGTATTTTGGTGAATCGCAAGTGCCACTAACCTTCTCTGGTTGTGTTCGTTTGTAGCGTGCCCAAGCACGTGCAGCCAAATCATCCAAATCGGGTTCTAAGGGCGACCCGAAAGCCAAGCGTGAAGCCGATGCCAAGGCATTGGCCGACAAAATCGCCAAGAAAGCAGCAGCCAAAGAAGGCAGCGCTGGTGGTGGTGGAAACGACAAGAAAGCCCAGAAGAAGAAATAGCAGCGGGCGCGAAATGCTCGTTGTTCGATAGACCAGAACCAGCCCATGATGAATTGCAGCTGATGTTTTTGATACCATTAAGTTACTTTCGACAACCGAAACCAGAAACAAACAAAAAGCAACCAAAGCGCATCTGAAAGAAGAACAGATGAAGAATAAATCACTTTCACACAGCGCAAGCCACAAAAAGCGTCGACAGTCCCTACCACAATTCAGGAGCGCAGCATCCGACGAAAGTCGGATAAGTTGATTCGACCATCGTGGTCGGTGTCTGCACAGGCCACCAACAGACTGAGATCTTCTTCTGTTAAATTCCCGTAGCCCAGCCTCTCAAACACGTAGCGAAGCATCTCTCGCGAGATGAACCCAGTGTCTTCGGGATCATACGCCTTGAAGGCCTCAGCGATTGGGTCGAAATTGGTGACCTGGTTGGTCAACAGAATACTCTGCAGCGCTTCTTCGGTCAGCTCGTTCTCGTCATTGAGCAGCAACTTCATGTCTTTGAGCGAAAGATTGTCGTAGAAAATGCTGAGTCGCTGGCGCAGGTTCTCCAGCGTCACACGGTTCTTTTTCTCCACGTCCAAAAACTGAAACGCCGCATGGATCTGATCAGATGTGACCAGCACTCCGCCGTATTCCTGGTTGGGGGGGGGGGGGGGCAGACGTTCTTTAGGCCACACCTTCAATGAACAAGAGTCAAGAAACCAATTCTCAACCACTCACGTTTTGAGGCACAGTTGCGTCGTGATCCATGTCTTCTGGAGAGCAAGCACCTTGTTGCTGTTGGTCAAAAGGCTGCTGTTTGTCGTGGATATCACGAGGAGACGACAATGCAGGTGCCGCCGTCGTGGTCGATGGTGCTTGTTCTGTGGACGCTGTTGACCCCACTGAAGCTTTGGAATCAGCTTCCTGCGGTTGCTTTCGACTGCTCTTTTTCATGTTTCTCTTGTAATGTGATGGAGTGATGGACTGCCATACTCTTCAAGTTGCTGTTTTCCGTTACATAGAGATTTGGTGTGCTCCACATGCATTTCGACTTGTTCCTATTTTGAGGTGGGCCACACCGTTTGAAGTACTGCAACATCCAGATCCCTTTCTTTACTGTACACCTGTTAGGAATCGATCCACATCAGAGTGTGCCAGGAGTGAGCCATTCCGACGAGAAAGAAGAACATCACAAGCAAGTCAAAAGCACGAAAGCAGCAAGTGAGTTCATGGCGGAACCTGCTCGAATCAAGGAGATGAGCTTCTGAAATAACTCGGTGGCTGAATGCGTGGCTGACGGCTGTCTTGATTGTACGTAGCAATGACCAAGCAAACGCTATGCATGAACCCAGGGCCAATCGAATTTGAGCCGCGCGTGTTGGCGGAATTCGCGGCCGAAGGGGTTTCCCACGTGGACAAAACGGTGATCGAAGTGTTTGGCAGCTGCCTCGAGAAAATGCGAAAAGTGTTTTTGGCGCCCGATGGGCAGCCCTTGCTGGTCACCGGCTCGGGAACGTTGGGCTGGGACATGGTCGCCTGCAACTTGTTGGTGCCCGGAGACAACGCGTTGGTTATCAACACGGGTGCGTTCCCACTTGCTCGTGTCAGTGTTATCTGGATGTGGTACATGCCGTTCTCATTGACCACTTGACGGCCACCCTCCGTGGAGCAGGCTACTTTGGCGATCGTTTTGGAGAATGTCTAGAGCGATATGGTGCGAAAGTGACGAATCTGCGAGCTCCTGTAAGCTCTATAAGTCTCCGAGTGACGCCTCTATGGAGACCCTCACTGGTTCTATGTGCGTGGCGTGTTTTTTTGTGTGAGTTCAGGTCGGCGCTCAACCCTCGGTGGACGAACTGTCAGCAATTCTCTCTGGTGGCGTCAAATACAAACTGGTTACCATCACCCACGTGGACACGTCCACTGGTGTGCTTGCCCAAGTGGAGCAGTTTGCTGCCATTATCCGCAAGAATCAGCCAGATGCTCTCATCGTCGTGGACGGTGTGTGTGCTCTTGGCGGCGAAGAGTGCCGCACTAAGCAATGGGATCTCGATGTCGTGCTCACGGGATCCCAGAAATGCCTCGGTGTGCCAGCTGGGCTTAGCCTCATGGTGATTCGTCCTCGTGCACTCAAGGCATTTGAAGCCAACTCGACCAAGAGCCCGAACGCGCCTAACAAGTATTATTGTGACTGGCGCAACTGGCTTCCCATCATGAAGAACTATGAAGCGCGCCTACCGAGCTACTTTGCCACCCCGGCAGTGAACCACTTGTTTGCGTTGAACACTGGTCTGGACATTCTGCTGGCCAACGGTGGCATGGAGCAACGATTCAAAGAACACCGTTTGATTGGTGACGCGATCAAGGAAGCCATGCTGTCGCTTGGTTGCTCGTTGGTGACTTTTGATGGATGCGGTGCGCACACGCTGAGCTGTGTGCGATACCCGTTGGGTGTCGGCGCCACTGACTTTTTGCCGAAAGTGTACAAGCGGGGAGTCTCGTTGGCTGGTGGCCTTCATGCCCAAATCAAGACGGAGTACTTCCGTATTGGTCACATGGGTCCAAGCACCAGACGTCTGGATCATGCTATCAAGACCATCCAATCCATCGAGGACGCCTTGATCGAGTGTGGCCATACAATCAACAACAAGGGTGAAGCTGTGGGCAAGATCAAAGCTCTCAAGGGCCAGATTCCCTATTACCCGGCGTCCAGTTTGTGTGGCCATTGCTGCCCATTGACAGTGTTTTGCTCCAGCTCCAAGTGTCCGGTGCCACCCAGATGCCAGTTCTGGACCCTAACGACCATTTTCGCCGCCTTTGCTGCTGGCTTTGCTGCTGCACGTCTGCGCGCGTAGAGAGTGCGCAGAGACACAGATGAACGTTGCGTCAGGGCAGTTTAGTTGACCTTTGATAACGAGAAACGTGAGAATCCTCTTTGGTCAGTGAGGTCGGCTTTGGTGAGTTGTATGGTGCTTGTCTCCTGGAACCCGCAAGACAATGCCGTTGGAAGCACGTGTAACAGCCCAATCGATGTAGACCCCATGCACGCCCTATCGTCAAGGCAAGGCACTCGCACCATTTGAACACAGCTCATTCAGTCGTTCATTTACCCATTAACCAATCGGTTAAGAACATATCGTGTTAAGAATAATGGCCAAACAACCAGCCAAGAATGGCATGTCCACGGGTCCTGTCAGTGCTGATAGCAAGCACAAGTCGACTGGGAAGAAGCCTCAAACTAACAAGCGCTCGAAGAACAAGAACAAAACCAAAGCCAAAGCGAGTTCGTCCACTTCACGTCCCAAAGTCACTGACCAGACAGAGGATGATGGGGGCGATGTTGAATGGTCCAGCATGGCGCTTGAAGAGCTGCTGAGTGTGGCCAAAGCATTCGAGCAAATGGGATCCTTTGACGCTGCCATCAACGCGTACACCAATGCACTGACGCACCAACCATCCAATGTCGAATTGATGCTGGCATTGGCTGAAGCCCACACCCAACTCGAGCAGTTTGACCAGGCAACCGATTACCTGGCCCAAGCCACCGCCAAACACCAGCAAGGCGACAGCAAACAGGACACGTCGGTGTTGTTTCGCATGGCCATTTGCTACGAGAAGCAGAGTCGATGGGATCAAGCCATCGCGAAATACCAGCAAGCGCTCCAGCAAATGGAGCAGTCGATGAAGGACCACGAGCCAGGGTCGGCCAGAGAAGTGCTCAAGGAATGGACCCTGACGTTGGCGTCTCTGGCCAATTGCTTTGGAGCTAAAGAAGATCTTGATGGCGCGATCGAAGTGTACCGGCGAGCTGTGGAGACCCAGCCATCGAATGGTAATCTGCACTTCAATCTGGCGACCCTGTTGATGGCGGGGCAGTCGGTGCAACAGGCAGCGGACCACTACGAGAAAGCGATTGAACTGACGGAGAAGGAGCAGGAGAAGGAGCAGGAGCAACAACAAGAAGAAGATGGCTCGATACAGCAGGAGAAGAAGAAAGAGTTGTATGAAGATCTGCTGACGGCCCTGGAAGAACTGGCCAGAAAGAAACCCAAGCAAGCCACAAAGCGACTTCGGCGATGGCAACAACGGTATGAGCAATCATTCGGCGGGGAATCTCAGTGAGTGATGGTAGTTTAATGCAAACGTTTAATACAACACGGGAAGAGATACTTGTAAAAAACAAAGCCAAAAGTTGAGCCCCACCAGCACCACACCACAATAAAGTGACGAAAGCAGCATCAGGCGGCAACATGCTGACTCCGCACTTTCAGCAGTCGCAGCATGAAGACACAAATGTGGTCGTCGCGTTCGGCGACTTTACAGAAGAAGAAACACTTGAGATCCTTCGACAAGGTGAGGCGCTTTTTGTTTCGACTGGCAACGTGTGGAAGAGAGAGACCATTCGTGCTTCGCAAGCCAGGCATGCTGGAGAGAGTGAGCTGCTGTTGTGAACAGGGACATGTCACTAAGTGCTATGGCTGTCGGGTAGTCAAAATTCGTGAGGCTTCAATCGCAGCATCCACCAAAACCGATGCGCCGAGTGCACCGAGGATCAAATCGTGGGCACAAGCGGTCGGTGGAGAAAAGGCCTCAAAGAACCCATGGACTTCGGTGTCATCGTCATCATTGTCCAACCAACAAGCCAACGGCGAACCGTCCAAGGCCAGCAAGAAAGAGCGCTTGACGTTTGAAAAGGCGCTGCAGCGCGCACTGCAGGAAATCGACTTCAAGGCACCCGTCAAAGAAATGAAAAAGCGGTATGTCATGTGAGCTGATTAGCGAGATTTGCGCTTTATGCTCCAATGCTGGCATGTTTGGTTTTAGTGGTATGGACAATGTTGTGGTATGGATGGCATGAAAACTGACAACAACCACAACTACAACGAAAATGTGGATGGAACACCGTTAGTGGACTTGTGAACCAGGGCAACACGTGCTTCCAGAATGTCATTATGCAATGTGTCTTGGCGTGTCCTCCGCTTCTCAAGTGAGTGTTAACTGAATCTCGACAAACCCAAATGGGCCACTGATTTCATTCTTTGTCTTGCGTGATTCTATTAACAAAAATAGTCTATTGGCCGACATCTCTGAGTCCACCAGTGCATCTGATGCAGAGCTTTTGGATGCCAATGACAAGCGACTCAAAGCGTGGCGGCATCTCGTGGCGTTCATTCGGCAGTTTGAAGAGCCTACGGTTGCGCAGTGTAAGTTGTTGTTTTTCAGCTGTGTTTACCATTTGACACTGAACGCTTAAGTGTTAACTGAATGATTCGGACAGTGGCGGAGACCAAGTCGCTTCGACGCAATGACCAGGCCAACCAGGCGATCCGTATGAGTGGCTTTCTCATGGAACTACTCTCGCTGTTCACCAAAATGAAAGGTCAACAAGAAGATGCGCTCGAGTTTCTCGAGTTTTTCCTCGAGATGTTGCACTCGGAATACGACCAAAGTGGTTTACAGTTGCCGTCGAAATGCCGCGGTACGGGCGAAGCCGGTGGCCACGCTGCGGCTCCGTCACGCTCCGACCTTCCGACCGAGGATTCGTGGTCCGAGGTGGTCGGCAAAAGAGGCAAAAGCGCGGTGGTGAACCCGCACGTGGGTACCGACACGAGCGATTCCCCGATCAGCTGGTTGTTCAAAGGATTCTTGCGATGCGAAGTCAAACAGTCGGGCAAGAAGCAGCCATCAATCACTATTGAGCCGTTCCATTGTCTACATCTGAACCTGGAACAAGACGATGGCTATGTCTCCGTCGGACTCAACGGTAGCTCCCATCTTCAGTCCTCCCAGTCTCCGAGTTCGTCCTCTCATCGACTTCATCATTTGCCAGCTTCGCCGCCCACCAAGTCAAAGCCGTCTTTTGCGGTTGAGGAAATGATTCAAAAGGTGCTGTCGGTCGAATTGATTGAGAGTGATGCTTCCACCACCAATTCGCCACCAAGTTATGCGAGTATCAGTAGTGGTCGAATTGGCAGCAACGGTCCAAAGATTCGTCGTTCCACCAGTCTTGAAGCATTACCTGTCGTACTGATCTTGAGTGTCAAGCGGTTCACATACCATCCAGAACAAGGGCCAGTGAAACTGCAGCAGTTTGTCAAATACCCCGTCGAGTTGTCAATCCCCACCAAGCTCATGTCTGCCAGTTGTCGTGCGCACTTGGCCCACTCGACCAACTCCCGTGGTCCGCTTCACGACGCCAAGTATCGTCTCTTTGCAGTGGTGTCTCATCATGGCAAGTTTGTGGTCGGTGGCCATTACACTTGCGTGTGTCGTGACAACAAAGACCAGTGGTTCCAGTTTGATGACGAGCACGTCACGTCCATCACGGAAGCAGCGGCGTTGAAAGAGAATGCATATTTGCTGTTGTACATGAGAGAATTTTGAAAGAACCAAGAGTTGGGTGTGGTGTTAAGACAAGAAAGAGTTGTGTTAAAAGGAACTGGACCAAAAGGTTTCACATACAATAGAGCGCAAGGTATTTGACAAAAGCCAAACAGGAGACGCCACGCCCCCCCCCCCTCCCTTTTCCACTTCGACGTCTCCAATGTACTAATTAATAAAATAACAAGACTGTCTCGACTCGTTTCTGTTTACATCACAAGCATTTCATCCGTCATGTCGGCGACAGCCCGTGCGATCATGGCGTTTTCATGTACGTTGACGAGGTTGACTATCCGGGCGATGATCAACTGGCAGGCCATCAGCAACACAAACGTGTCGGGCAGCACGGCCAGAGAGCCTGCTTCCTCGTCTCTGTTAACTGGTGCCATCAAGCGCCACATGGTCGCCATAACGGGAATCGCGGCATGGGCCGACACGGGAGCCAACACGCAAGCAGCCCACGACATCAGCAGGATCTCGACCGCTTGAAGCGCGCCAAACTGGTCACCGGTGCCACTTGTGACGGCTAAAAACATCATGGCCAACGGTAGATACAATCCGTAGCTGCTCTGATTGCAAAACGATCCAAGCGAAGTCACAAAATGGGCGACGCGCAAGCGCACGGTGCGTGCGGTTTCAAAGCAAATCGATTCGATGGAGAGCACCCCAATAGCGGAGCCCATCCAGAACGCAAAGCCGTAGGCTGGGACCAGACTCACCACTTGACGATAAAACTCGCGCACGCCCACGCCAAACGACAAGTGGAAATACGCAAACCAGATCACGAGGCCATGCCACAGGCTCAACAAGACCACACTTGTCACCAACCAGGTCATGGGTCCAATAAAGGCTTCCCATTCACCTTGGTGAGCAAGTACATTGCCCAACAAAAGCGCCGCCAAGGTCCATGGTGCGAGCCATGCCGATTCGTCACACAGCCATTGGAAAGCCACTTGGATCTCCAGCAAAACCTCCCATACAAAATGCGTCTGTGGCGGCGTTTCGTGCGAAGGGGAACATGGACCTGACGATAAACCAGAACAAGAAGCATCTGAGGACGCGGATGGTGCCATTTTCGTTGGATCTCGCTGGGAAGCCGAGGAAACAATGGTGCTGGCAGTGGTATCTCCCACAGGGTCTTCGGGGGAAGCACAAGAAAGGTCACACTGCTGATGCCTGACTTGTGGGTTTAGCTGCTGCTGGTCCAGCGCCATGTTGGCTGCTTGCATGCGCAATCCAACGGCGACGCCCATCATAATCGCCAGCATCGCGACGGTGTGACAGTTGAGGGACTCAAAGGCACCCAGAAAATTGTCATCGAGCAAGGCATTGAGCGTACGCGTGACCACACTAGTGATTGTCATGCCATCCGTGGAGAATACGCCATCATTGTTGAGCACAAATACGCCATTCTGGGGTCTCAACACGAACGTGGTGGCGTTTTCCATGTACAGTTGCGCTTCAGAAGGCACTGCCGTGCGATTGAGCCACTGAAACACAGTACCGTTGACAGAAGATGCAAGCACACCTCCAGCGCCACCACCGCTCGCAGATGCTGCGGCTGCCATGGCTTGAGCTCCTGACGTGTGGTTCCGAAGAATGCGAGCGCGTTTGAACGCAACGGTGCCGAAAGGCAGCACCCAGCCGCCACTCAAACTCTTGACTTGCTCCACTGCATGAGACATCGTATCAGAAGAATCCGTGGTGAACAACCCGAGCGACTTGACAATCCACGCGCACGCGACTCCTTGCAAACTTGTCAGAAAGCTGTCCAGCAAAAACAGCGCCACCGTTCTCCACACGACTTGTTTGGTCTTGCCGACTGCAATGAAGCGCACGAACGACGTCGAGAGCTGGCAAAAGAACACGGGCATGGTCAAGAAGAACCACCAGCGTAGAAACAAATTGCCGATCGCCAAAAGCCAGCGGATCCAGAGCTTTTTGCGACGATTCGAAGACATTTCCTCGTTGTCCACGGCAAAAAAGCGATGCGACGTGGTAAACGGGACGGCCTGGTTGGTCACAGCACCTTCCAGAATGACCCATTTGGCCGCTTGGTGGGTGACGACAAGAATGCCACCGAGCACACACGCAGCGACGCAAAGAACCCAAAGCATGACCGCACGCATTTGCTGCTTTTTGGACTCATATTCTCTCGTACGAGGAGCTTGGAGATCGATCTCGTCGCCGCCGAGTTCCTCCGCGAGGGTGGCAGCAAATGGATTGTTCCGCGCAAATCGTCGGGAACCTTGTTGGCCCCATAGTGATCCAAGAGAAGAATTGGACGCCATTGACGAGTTGCCTATGATGGGCATCGCCTGATCATCTTCAGAGCACGACGATTGCAGCTGACTGGAGTTGTGAGACCGTTGGCGCATGAGTGCAGTCGATTCCCTTTTGTGTGCAACAACACGAGCTTCATGCCAGATCCCAGGCGTTTCGGTCCATTCCGTGAGACTGAGGTTCGACTCAAATAAAGAATCTGATCGTGAAGATGCTCCTGTTCCTTGGCGTGAGCGCGAGAAGACAGAAGAAGCAGAAGCAGATGAAGAAGACCGTCGAGGAATCGACAACAGGGGAGAGTTCACTGAGGTGAAAGGTGATACGGAATGACTCTGTAGAAAATCGGGCGGCATAGGAATCATGTTCGGCGAGTGCAAACCGGCATCGACATCAATCCGGTGCTCTTCATCGTCTTGTGAAGGCAGGTCGTCGGTTTGCGGGTGCGAATTCGCTCCCATCATGGAGCAATATCCGCCTCCCACTGATAATATGGTGTGATTTCCCACCAAACCTCACTAGCGCCACCAAGTTCCCCACCAAACGTCGTGTATTGAATCGGCTCAAAAGCCAGAACCGAGCAGAGACAGGCGAGCCTTCCAGGCCACCACCATGCGTCTTTCGTCCACGTGCCTACTCTGTGGCCACGGCAACCATCTGGTCAAGTGACCAATCCAGTGTTCACGTTTCCACCCAGTGGCCAGGGTCCAGCGCATTGGTAATGCACTACCCTCACCATCTGGTGGCAGTCACATGACGACAATCGCTACTGTTTGGAATGACATGGTGAATCACACGAATCTCCAGTGCAGTGCCACTGCACTAGAGAGAGCAGGGCATCTTTCATTTGCTGTTTTTCTTCTTTGGATCGTTTCCAATCTGTTTCTTTCCATATAGTTGAGCGCAGTAATGCTTGATCTTGCCAAGCATCGCTTCTACTCTGGTCGAACGAGAGCCACACAGTTGAGGCCTGGGTCTCATCGAAGAACAATCAACAAAAGAATACCACTCCCCACCACCACCAGATGCTTCTGATATTGGTTGAGTTTCCGCACAGTCGGTGGAGCACCAACAACGCTGCTCTCGCTCTTGACCAGGGCCTTCACGGTTCCAGGGTGTGTGCGACCGTTTACTCCTCAGAAGCTGGCCACCTGTGGTCGTTACTTGAGTTGTTGGGCAACTTTACCATCTCTGCAGCAACTGAAGGGGAAGGTTTCCAGGTAGCAATCTTAAGTTGCACCAATATGTGGCTCCACGTTGGTATCTCTCTCATGGATCCGGAGGATCCAAATGGATCGGTGGAGTCTGTCAAGAAACGAAACCCACACGCGGGCGGTCCAAGACGACGCCGTTCAAGAACTTGTTCAAGATGTCCACGATTTCTGGCAGCCGCTGAACGGAATCTCGCGCGTGGATGCTACCAAATTGACGCCTCTGGCGTTTCTGCGCGACTTTGTGAGCAAAAATGTGCCTGTGGTGCTCACCAATGGCATGGCTGGCGACGTCCAATGGCAAAAAGTGCTCGCTCAGTGGCAGCACAAAGAGTATTTGATCGACCGTGCGGGCGAAGAGCATTTGGTGCATGTGAATGTGACGCCGTTTGGCTTTGGAGATGCCGTGCTGGAACTGATGCAGAACAAAGAGGAAGAAGTGGAAGATGGTGGTGATGATGACACACCACGCGCAGTGTTTGTGATGCCGGAGGAGAGAGAGATGACGTTGTCGCAGTTTTATGCTATTCTCCACGACCGAGAACACTTTGATGGCGTGCCTTATCTTTCGCATCAAGTGAGTACACGCACTATGATGAACAATGGCGGTGGAGAGGTGGACTTGTGGCACTCAAGGTAATTCTTTGAAAATGACCGTTTCAGAACGACAGCTTGCGAGATGAATTCCCCGACTTGTTTGCAGAAGTGCCACGATGTCTGGATCTGGCTCGTGAGGCCTTTGGCAATGAACCGGAAGCCGTCAACCTGTGGATCGGAGACGAACGTGCCGTGTCCACCATGCACAAGGACCACTACGAGGTGAGTGGTTCTGCTAGAGCATTTGATGGTCCGATTGTTTTGGTTGGAATGATCTATTGATCCGTTGCTGCTTGTGTTGCCTTGGGCAGAACATGTATTGCGTGGTCAAAGGTAGAAAGCACTTCACGTTGCTGCCGCCTCCAGCCATCGCCGCGTTGTACGAGACTGAATACCCCACGACTCGATATCATTGCCAGAATGCCACGCAAACACCAGGTACCTCTTCCAACACAATGACCAACCGATTTCACGCCAAATACCCGTCGTGCACCTCGTGGTCTATCGAGCACGAGCCAGATTCCTCGCCTACTCCATGGATTCCGGTGGATCCGCTGGCCGTTGATGCCCAGAGATTCCCTCTGGCAAGTACGCTCCAACCCATCGAGTGCATGGTCCATGCGGGTGAGATCTTGTACCTGCCAAGTCTCTGGTTCCATCGCGCGACTCAATTGGAAGAAACGATCTCGGTGAATTACTGGCACGACATGCAATTTGACCATCGGTACGTCTACTACAACTTTGTGAATCAATTTGCCAAGCGAAATGCAAGCAAGAACAGGGCCACGGAGAAAGTTTTCCGGCAAGAGGATGCAGGTGCATAGTCTGCAGCAACATGAATGGCTTGTCGACGGGAGTGATGGGATTATGGCGTGGATGCGCCAGGTCCACGATCAACTTTCACCAATTCATCACCTCAAGAATTGCACAATCACAGATCTGGTTTATCTGACGATTTCGTCCTTGGCTCGACTCGAGACCAAGTGCATCCCAACGACTCTGATTTGCAGATATCTTATGCTTGAAGCAGCCCTGGTAGCGAATGCTTGAGACTGTTTGATCCAATGGAAACCCCCACGTCCTCTCCGGCCACGGCTTTTCGGAAGGAACAACAAAACGGGGGGGGGGGAACCCTGCAATGATCATGAAGTTGCTTGAACGACTGACGTTGCATCGCAGGCAACGTCACCGTCTTGAGCTTGTACTCGCTGCAGTCATCCAAATACACCGTGGACCCCCTGACATAGCAGCATCCCACCAACCAAATGAAGAAGAAGAAGACCACTTGCAAACCCATCAACGAGCATCTGAGGGCATTGGGAACAGACGACCCTTGTCGATTTCCTCAACGTCTTCACGCCCTATCCGACCATCCGCGTGGGGTCTCAAGCACCCGACGCCACGCAGCCGCAGCATTGTCGTCATCAATGCGTGCTTAGAACGGCGTGAATGTTGCTTGTTCAATGCAGATCCTGAAAGGTGGCTTGCCAAGCTATGACTGGTTGATACGAGATCTTGGAAGGTGGTTTGCCAAGCATCGGTCGATAGGAATCACATCGGTCGATAGGAAACACATCGGTCGATAGGAATCACGGGTGGGAGCACGTGAGAAGATGTCGCATCAGCCACACGGCAACCTTCAAACAAAGGAATTGGATCATGTAGCACACGTGTTGTAGGAGGCATGGCACAGCAAAAACATGAATATGTGTCTGTAGTGTATATGTAAATAGTAGTGTGTATACTCTATATATGCCGTGACCCGGGATCGAACCAGGGACCTTCAGATCTTCAGTCTGACGCTCTCCCAACTGAGCTATCACGGCGATATGTGTTCTGCTACCATGCAACAAGATCTGTCTCCCAACGATGTGGTCTTCTTCACCGCAAGCTGTGCAAGAGGAATATCATGAAGGCAACCCCCGAGTGGGAGTCTCCACGCTTGTTCTGGGGACCGAGTCTTTAGTTGAGGACGTGAATGGCAACTGGGAGATCTTCCACAACTCTCACCAATCCATGATGGATTCTGGTGGATGGAGAAAGGTTCTGTGAGTCGACCATGGAGGAATAGCGAAGAAAACAAACGCCAGGATCAGACCACATACCATGCACATATACCTCTTAGATCTTCAAAAAGGCATTCTCACAAGTCGTCTCTTGTTCTACACCAGAATCTACTGCCATTCTTTTCTCTCAGCTTCATGACATCACCAATTGACGACAACTTCTTCATCGGTAGCTTTAATTCGACGCGTTGATCTGACGAGCCACCAGCTGTTGGTACACGCCATTCGGGATCTGCATCAACTCGTCGTGGGTTCCCTTCTCCACAATACTACCGTTCAACGTCACCCCAATGATGTCTGCATTGCGGATCGTGGACAAACGATGCGCCACAATCACCGTCGTGCGCTGCTTCAACGCCAACAGACGGTCCAGCGACTCTTGTACGATGCGCTCACTCTCATTGTCCAGCGCGCTGGTCGCTTCGTCCAGAATCAGCACCTTGGGGTCGCGTAGGATGGCTCGAGCAATGGCGATGCGCTGCTTTTGGCCACCCGAGACTTGTGCACCACGATCACCAACGTCAGTGTCGTAACCATCCGGGAAACTGCAGATGAAGTCGTGTGCATTGGCCTGCTTGGCGGCTGCGACCACTTCGTCACGGGTCGCTCCGGGTGTGCCCAACACGATGTTGTCGGCGATGGTGCCAGAGAACAAGACGGGTTCTTGCGACACCATCGAGATTTGCTCGCGAAGCCACGGTAAGTTCAGTTCACGCAGATCTTTGCCATCCAGAGTGATCGCACCAGACAAAGGATCGTAGAAGCGCTCGATCAACGACACCGCGGTACTCTTGCCACTTCCACTCGCACCAACCAAAGCCACGGTCTTGCCTTGTGGAATCTCCAGCGAGTAGTTCTTGTAGATTTGCGCCGTAGGACGCGATGGGTAGGCAAAGTCGACTTTCTGCAACGACAAATTGCCGTGCACCACATCGAGTTTGGCACCCGCGGAGGAAGCCACGTCAATGAACGGCACGCGGTCAATGATCTTGAAGATGTTGACGGCTGCTTTCTTCGCTTTAGTGGTGTCACCGGCGTTCTGAAGTGCCACAGCGAGTCCAAAACTGCTCATCAGCATCACCAGCATCACGACGTACATGTCATCGAACTTGACGTTCTCATGCTTGACCAACAGACCTCCGATCCACGAGATGAACGCCACATTCAAAAACATGAAGGACTGGGAAATCGAGAACGCGACACCACCCAGCATACCGACCTTGTTGTCTTTCTTGGCCGAAGCGGACAGCAACGTTCGGTAGGTTCTGGTCACGTCTTGCTCCATGCTGTACGATGCCACCGTGCGAATGGATCCGATGCTCTCGGAGAGAAGCGCGCCGGCCATGGTGTCAGCATCGTTGGTTTTCTTACCATCGGCACCGAATGCCGCCTGGTTCTGAACGGCCCATGACAGCACGTGAATGGGCAACGTCGCGAGTTCCGCGAGGGTCATCTGCCAGCAATAGTAGAACGAGATGATCAACGCCACGGCAAGGGTCGCACCAGCAAGCAATGACTGGTTGAGTAGATCCGAACTGAGTGATTGGAGAATGGCCGAGTCCGTGGCGAGTCGCGCAATCAACGCGCCAGAAGTATTCTCATCGAGATCGAACCAGCCGATCTCTTGGTGCAGCATCGCCGTGAACACCATCAACCGCACGCGAGCCGTCAGTCGCTGGGACACAACGGCAAAACTGTAGTTGGACAGTGTGAACGACAAGCAGTAGACGATGCCCAACACCAGAAATGCAACGGCCCAAAGACGAGCGTCGTGAAGCATTTGGCTTTTCGTATACTTGTACCGGAACAACAGCATGACGATCTTGGACATGAACACTCCCCACAACGGGAACACCACGGCATTGAACAGCGTGCCGATGGCTCCGAACACGATGTAACACCATTCCGGAGAGGTCATACTCCAGATACGACTCATGGGAGGCTTGAGCTCTTCCGCTTTGTTTTGCTCACTCGAGATCTCGGAGGTGCCGTCCACACTGTCACCACCATCCGCACCACCCAGTTTCTTGCTGGATTGTCGCTGGTTTCTATCGAGTTTACGCGAACTCGTTCGACTCATTGGCTTGTTCATGATCTCCACTTGGGACACCTCCAGTTGGTCCTTGTCTTGCTCGGCTTGACGACTTTGGGTCTCCACCAGACAGCGGTAATGGCCACCGGGGATTCTCATCAATTCATCGTGAGGACCCAGCTCCACCACATGACCTCCGCTGATCACGGCGATACGGTTGGCATCTCGCACGGTCGTCAGCCGATGCGCAACGATGATGGTCGTGCGATTCGATTCCGCCACCAGCGCATCAAGCGACTCCTGCACAATGTGCTCACTCTCGGTATCCAGCGCACTGGTGGCTTCGTCCAGCATGAGAATCGGTGGGTTCTTGATGATGGCGCGAGCAATGGCGATGCGCTGTTTCTGGCCACCAGACAGTTGGGTGCCGCGTTCACCGACTTCCGTGGAGAATCCGTTGGGGAAGTCCATGATAAATCTGTACGCGTTGGCCTTCTTGGCGGCGTCAATCACTTCATCGTCGGTCGCATTCGGTTTTCCCGTGCGGATGTTTTCCATTATGGATGTCGCGAACAAGGTCGGTTCCTGACCGACCAGACCGATTTGCTGACGCAGCCAGCGCACATTCAGATCGCGGAGATCCTGTCCGTCTAACAACACTTGGCCCTCCAATGGGTCGTAGAACCGCTCTACAAGTGACACAATTGTGCTCTTGCCGCTCCCGCTGGCACCGACCAGGGCCACAGTCTCACCGGGATGGACGTCCAACGAATAACCCTTGCAGACCTGCACCTCGGGACGCGACGGGTACGCAAACGTGACATTGGTGAGCGTGATGCGACCACTGACCTTGTCCAGCTTCTTGCCGCTGTCCTTGGACGCATCAATCTTGGATTCGCGATGGATCAGTTCGAACACACCGAACGCTGCGGCTCGCGCCGAGAAGAAAGCTTGCATGCCAGGTCCGGCCTGACCAAGCGCCAGAGCTCCCATGACAGTCGCAAAGAAAACGGTCACCACTTTGCCGCCATCGTAACAGTTGCTTCCGCTACACCGAGGCTCATGAAGCATATCGTCCGCGACGCGCACCGCGCCGTAGAAGAGTCCACCAGCATACGTGGCAAACATGGTGAAGAACATCAAGCCACTGCCCAATCCCACGGCCAGGCCTTTCTTGACACCTGAGGTCGACGTCTCTTGCAATGCTTTCTCGTATTTGTTGACAAAGCGATCGATGGCGTTGAACATGTGCACCGTGCGAATGTTACTGAGCGCTTCTTCGGCGATCGCTCCAGCTTTGCTGTAGGATTCCACTCCCGACTGGGATGCCGCCGCGACCGTCTTGACCATGAGAAACGCGGTGACTGACAGAAATGGAATGAACGCCATCAACACCAGCGCGAGCTGCCACCCTTTGATCAACCCAACGACAATGCCGCCGATGGCCATGGACGAGAAGTTGATGGCGTCGCCAAACTTGCGGCCGATGCCTTCTTGAATGACCACCGTGGTGTCGGCCACTTTGGTGGACAGCTCCATGGGTTCGTTGACATCGAACCAGCCGATCTCTTGCGTGAGAATGGCCTTGACATAGACACCTCGGATGCGTTTAGCCTGACGCGCTGCCGAGATCTGCCAGCAAGTGACTTGCATGAACCCCGTGGCGATCAGGACAAGACCGACCCACACAAACTTGAGTGCAACACCGTTGACGTCGTCCACCAACTTGTCCACGCTGAGGTCATCGGATGGCTTGAACGAGTTGAGCAAGTCGCCAATCAGAATGAACTGGATCGGCTGTGCGACGCCGCATGCGACGGCTCCGAGGGTTCCCAGCAGCATCAACAAGAAGTCGTATTTGTCGGCTTGGGAGAAGAGTTGTCCGACTGGCGCGAGTTTGGGCGGTTCTGTTGGATCTTTAGCAGCATCGTTTGGTGATGGTGTGGACTTGGAGGTGTTGTCAGTCGCGGCGTGTTGCTGCTCCTCTTGCAAGGACTTGTTTGGTGGTGGGTCGGCGGCCTTTGGCGTCTTGAGTTGGACAAAGACGTGGTCGTGGCCAGCAGCGCCACCTGCTTGGTCCTGGTCGGTTGCGCTTGGTTCGTGGTCGTTGGAAGGCATTGGGAGCACCAAGAACTCTGTCAAGCGAAGCGCATCGAAGGCTGCAACGAACTGTTGGGGTTGGCTTCAAAGCAGAAATGCGTTGATCCATTGAGCTGCTCAGGAGGTGGCGTTCCGGCTGCTGACCTCAACGGTTTTCAGACCAAAGCCACTGCGGTTTCCCTCAAGCGCCGAACCCGTGCACCAATCAAATCGCGCGATTCCGACCAAGTTGATGGAGCAGCGCCAAGCAGCCAATCAGAACTCGCCGTTGGTGGCTCGGCTCTGAAACGGTGGTCGAGCTCGGAGAGATGTGATTGGTGCACTGATTCCACCAATCAAAACGCCTGGTTTACGACTGGGAGGCATGCAGCCAATCAGAACGCGCAACAGAGTCGTGGCACCAGCCAATCACATCGCGACTTTTGGTCCCAGTTTACGAAACATAGTCAAGTGCCTCCATGACGCCATGCGCCGTGCCTGAAAACTGACGGGGCCGGTGGTTGAATCTGTCGGCGACTTTTCGACGGCAAAAAGGCAACCTCTCGCCTGTGAATGAGCCAGAGACGCATGAAAGCCACTCGATTTGCTACTGCATCCAATACAGCACAACCGAACTCACTGCCTTGGGTGGGACAGCACCTCGGCCTTATCACGGACTTGTTGGCCATGGGCACCGAACGAGTAGCAATGCCAGTAGACCCATTGCCGACAGTGGGCTGATTGCTCCTCCTGACATCGCACTCACAAGTGGACGGCACATCCTGGACAAACCAGATTTTTGATGTGTTTGACGGTGCTGACGCTTTGCCCACCATCAATGCACAACCTGGCGACACGGCAAAAGGCTGTGCAAGCAATCCAACTGCGTGTCGCAGTGCACAGTGTACTGTATAGCACTGTATTAACCGATGTGGAATGGAATGGAATGGAATTGACAGCTCAGTTCAGTTTGTTGGTGCAGCACCGGTGCAAGTGCTCTTGAACAGGCACATACTGATATATAGACAAAGAGTCTCGTCTTAAGATACAACATATCGAGGTCACCCACAATAGCGTGGCCCACATGGCATCACTGTGCCAACACGATCAAGTCCATTTGCTTGATCTCCACACCAGCAGAACCCCAAACAAATATACATCTGACGCCGGCGTTTGTCACTCCACGCACAAACCAACCAACGCACCCGACTGACTGCTAAAGATGAAGGAATTGGAACGGTTTTGGTCGCCAGCTGCAACGGCAACTCACTCGCTCAAGACGGCAGCATCCACGTGCAGGAAAGACGATTGTGCTGATCGCCTGGTCGCCGTCCAAAAGCAAGTTCAAGTTGGTGCTCTTTGACCAACACGGCGCGCGCCGTGCGCATGGTCCAAGAGAGTGTGAAAAAGCCGAAATGCACCGCGGCCGACATGTATTTGACCACTGCAGAAAGAGTTGATGGTGGCCAAAAAGGCCTTTGAAGCAGTGGTGGCACGCGTCAACGCCAAACAAAAGCGTACGGACGAGTTCCTGGCGTCACGAGAGCTCGCATACGACGAATCTCTGGCCAACGGTGATGCGTTCAATGCCCCGGCAGCGGCAGAAATGGATCACAAGCGAGACCATGGTCATGGTAGACGCCGGGGCCAGTCGTGGCTGGAGCTTTTGCAGCTGGAAGCAGAGAAAGCGCAGACCATGGCGCAGCAACTCAGCACCAGCAACGAGCACAGGAGTAGCACCAATCCAAAAGGAACTTTGAACCAGTGCCGTTGGGCATTTAGCGTTGTATTGCAGCACTTGTTTGCGCTCCATCAGCATTCTCCACGGATCTGCAGTTGGTCCAAGCGTTGACGGTCGGCCACGCTCATCTGCGACGAAGTCAACGAGTTCTTGCGGGCAGGATCATCTCCATCTGTCTCAACACCACCACCAGAAGAAGAAGAACCAGCTCCGGTAGAAGAAGCCAGCAGCGCGTGGGCACCTGTTCGTGTCACTGACGGGAACCTCATCCCACTGTCAGCACCATCCCATGGAAATAATCCGTCGCACAAGACAGCATCAGTGCAAGCGAACGACCAGACCAGACTTAGCTGTTCGTTTTAATGCCGTCTAGTGTGACGTCAATCTATGATGACTGTCAGATGCATCGATCTCAACCCCATCCTGGAACAGTTCCGCTGGCTTGTCAACTGATATATCGAGCCGCCATTGATGCTGCTGTTGCGCGCGTTGCACGTCACAACGCCGCTTCCAGAGCGACGGACGAGTTTGATGAGCTGACAACGTGCAAATAGCGAAATAGGTCCTGGCAAATGGCGATTATGTTGGCATTTAAATCCCATATTTGCCTATTGTCAGCAACGCTTGTGGCTCACCGGTTGAGTGCTCGACTGGTGATCAAGATATCCCTGGTTCAAGCCCAGGGATGAAACCATTTCCCCATGTCTTCTATCATGAACACAAAAGGAGGTCAACCCAAAGCTTAACGAGAGTCTACGTCTATTTCTCCGGCTTTTGTCTGATGCACAGCCTTTTTGTCTATATTTCATGTTTTGGCTCTTGAACATGCCAAGGTGTTCAACGGCCAGTCACCATTGCATCTTGCGCCGATTCTGCCGAAAAACTCAGTGTGTCGCGACCCCAAAGTGGCCGGCGTCGCACAGCCGATCCAGTTCATTCTGATTGGCGACTTGCTCAACTCGTTCAAGCCATCCGATGAGCTCAGCGTGGACAAGTTGGTGGACGACGTCAACGGTGTTGCACTCAAGTTTGTGTGGGTCGGTCTTGTCCTGATCGCCACGGGGTTCATGCAAGTCACTTGCTGGCAGATCTCGGCAGCGCGTCAGGCTAAACGCATCCGAGGTGTCTATGTCAAGGCCATTCTCACGCAAGAGATCGGCTGGTTCGATGTCAACGAACCCATGGAGCTGTCCACCAAAGTGGCCGACACCACGGTGGTCATTCAAGAAGGCATCGGCCGCAAGTTTGGCGACGCCATCAACTTCTCGTCCATCGGTCGATTGGAATCACATCGGTCGATAGGAATCACGGGTGGGAGCACGTGAGAAGATGTCGCATCAGCCACACGGCAACCTTCAAACAAACGAATTGGATCATGCAGCACACGTGTTGTAGGAGGCATGGCACAGCAAAAACATGCATATGTGTCTGTAGTGTATATGTAAATAGTAGTGTGTATACTCTATATGCCGTGACCCGGGATCGAACCAGGGACCTTCAGATCTTCAGTCTGACGCTCTCCCAACTGAGCTATCACGGCGATATGTGTTTTGCTACCATGTCCCCTTATCTACCCATGGTGCTAGCGTTCTTACCCACTCCAAGATCCACTTGCTCGACGCAGTCCAACACCATCCACAAGCACAAGAACATGGAGGCATATTTCCAGTTTGTTGGCGACGTTTCCAACGTGCCATCCGTCTCACTGGCGGCTTCCACTCGTCACAAACTGATTCTATTCCGTGCGCCAGATGCTAGTGAGCAGAATCGGTGGGTTGTGTCGTCATGCTGTCGTGTGATTGGCAAGAGTACCTGAGTAGCTGAGATGCCTGTGCTGCTGTTGCTCTGGTGGCGCCTACAGCTGCGGCGAAATTGAAGTGGGCAGCTACTTTGCGTGCGTTGATCTGCTGTTTCGTGACAGCCAACTCTGGATGCACATTCAACGCGGGCTGTTTACCAACCGCAGACTCGATGGCTTTGTGCGCGTGGACCAACAACTCAACGACCAAGCCACTTTGGGTGGTGCCGCGGCGTCAGCGGCAACCACAGCAGCAGCGGCACGCAACCAAAGCAAATCGTCCATTCAATTTGCTTCCTCCCAAGCGAAACCTTCGTGGTGGCACAACGAGTGCACCCGGCCAGACGCGACGTTTCGCGGACTGGAGCGTCTGCCAAGTGAGTGATGGCCGTGCGACTGACCACTCTCGACACAGACATCACAAACTGACTCGCGCATTTGTGTGGATAGAACTCCCTGCTTTCTTTTGTTGTCGCGAGCAACTGGTGGTGATGCCGCTGCCATTGTATCAAGACAAAATGTACAATTCGCGCAACGTGGTGTTACGACGAACGCTTCCTGCTGGCAGCGTGATCCAAGCCACGGAGCATCGTTTCAATGAAAGCTTAACGCAAGTTTGGTTCAAGATCACGTCACCATTTGGTATCTCTGGCTGGATCAGCATCGCGACCAAACAGAACTGTATGGCCAAGCTGCAACTCATCAAAAACCTGCCGTCCAACAATGGTGGTTCATTGTCGTCGTCTTCTTCGCCTTCTCTGCGTGGACCGTTTGGCGCCGAGTTTTTTCCGTATTATTTCCAGAACGTGGCTTCCGACCGTGGTAAACTCAAAGGTTCCTTGCCGGTGCGAGCGATCCCAAGCCTGGCGGCTCCACGACTTGCTCTGCTACCTCGTTTCGCGATAGTGAAGGCTTTGGAACGCCGAGTGGTGCAGAATTCGCTGTGGATTCGCATTGACTATCGACCTTCCTGTGGCGATTCTTTGTCCCCTGGTAACTCAACAGATGAACCGGAAGCTGAGATGTCTAAGGACCAAGCAGAACAACACGATCATGAACACGACAAGAGTTGTGCAGCTGGAGCTGCATCGTCGGCGAATGCAGCGTATGAAGCCTGGGTAATTGAACGAAATGCAAACACTTGCGAACAAGTAATGCGTCCGTGGGGGGACGTTGATGGGTTGGATGACATGGATTTCACCACGGCATCAACCGTACTGGATGACACAGAGTACGAGTCAAGCACAAGGTTCTATCAGAATATTTACACTTCGAGAGCTTTGTCGGTTCGTGCAGAGCCTGTTTTGACTGCCAACGTTGTGGGGTCGTTAGCCGTTGGTGCTTTTGTACGATCGCGACGCCGACTGTTGAATCGCAAAGGCCACATGTGGGTTCAAGTCGAGTACAACGATGAATCGAATGATGCCGATGAAGCAAGCGACACAAGTGAATCAGACGATTTACAGAACTCAAGAAGAAGTAAAGGAGACACTCATCCGATCGTTCAGAGAGGTTGGGTGCTTCAGTTCAATGCAGTCAACAACGCGTGTTTGCTGCGCGAGATTGAACGTAAGGTTGGCTTGGTGATGCGCTGACTTGGGCGATGATTAACCTGCTTTGGGATTTACGTTTTGCATACCTAGCGCCAGGAGCAATCACCGATCCAAGCAAACAGATACACCAAGTGCAGATGCCTCCGTCCCCATCGGCGTGTGGCTTCGGCAAGACCTGTGTGCCAGTGTTTGCGTTTGCCAAGCCTTTTACGACTGAAGTGCACGATCGCGTTGGTCAGGTCTGGCACGGCCAGTTTGTGCAGTTGAAAGAGCGACTCTACGACGCCGAAACCAGTCAATTGTGGTGTGCGGTGGATGTGCCTTGTGAAGACGCCTGCGATTTTGGTATGGAACCGTGGCCACCAACTGAAGTCCGCACTGTCAAGACGGTGTATTTTCCAATGGCTCTGCATGGCGTCAGTGTGTTTGATCGGGTCGGACTGACGATGAAGCATGTGCCTGCATCCGTTCCGTGCACCACATCGTCGAAAGGTCAGGTGGTGTATCGACGGCGGGCTGTCCAACTCTTTGAGAACCTAGTACACGGTCAGAGTGCTTCCATCAAACGCCAAGTAGACGTCGATGTGGACTCCCGAGCTGCGCCAGCTGCAGGAGAAGAACAAGACTTTGATCTGGATGACAACGAAGACAGCGACCAGGAAGGTCAAATGCGAGAGAAGCAGGTGTCAATGAACCGATCACCAGCCTCGCGATCGCGCCATACCACTCACCACAGCGCTCTGTCCATTGGTGCATTCTGTCAATTGATGCACCGCTGCTTTCAACATCACTGCCAACCTGGAGGCAGCAACAGCTTTAGGCAAGCGTATCATCACCAATCAGACTCGAGAGTTATGCGAGAATGGGACAAAACCCACAAAGAAGAAGAGGACGACAGTGAAGAAGATATCCTTGAAGTGGAAAAGGCGCCACTGCTTCAACGCACTTGACGTGGTGATTGGACTCTTGTGTGTAGTCATCGTCTTGAAATGGTCGTGTTTGTGTGTGTGGCTGTTGAGAACGGAACTGATGAAGGAGTTGGCAGGAAAGGGAGAAGAAGATGAGGTCAAAAACGATTTGTGTGGTGCATGGACAACAATCATCTTGTTGCTTGGGGCCGTTTGGACATGGTGTTGACCAGTCTACTACTACTAAAATGCAAAGGGCGTGGTGGTATATTTACTCCATTTACAACACGAACTCGTACAGAATCTCCCCGGTCTGGGAGTTGACTTGGGCAGTTGATGGCTTTGGCTTGGCGACTTGTAGCGTTGCATTTCCACTGCGATCCGAGTTGCTGTCGCCACCACCACGCGTCGGAGCGCATGGAGGTCTACCTGACGGGTCGGTTCCTGGATCAGCTTTTGAATCAGGTGAATCTGGTGCCGAAGACGCGGCAGACGGCGAACCACTTGCGGTGTTATCAATCGAGTTTCTGGCTTCCTTGTTAGTCTGTGGAGTCGAGGTTTGTGGGATCTTGTCCTCATTCACCGGTGTTGCTGCACTTGTGCCACTCGAGGAAACGGTTGCAGCTGAAAGGATGGACGACTTCGTGGTAGCGAGATCACCTTGTTGGTTGATGGTAAACTGAGCCTGCGACTGTTGCTGTAGCAACGCCAATTGCTGCTGCTGCTGCCAGAGCTCACTGCTTTGATCCAAAAACAAATGGTTTCGACTCAAACGCTGTAGATTCTGCTCGCGAAGAAGCCGAATCTGCTCCAAATACTCTTGAACGTGCTGTTGCTGAAGGCGCTTCTGATGTTCCAAAGCGTCCAGTCGCGTCTGAAGCGTTCGTGGGTCCATCGCATCAGCAGCCATCATCGGCGTCACCAAACAGCCATTACTGCTATTCGTAAAGTACCCAGCGCTGGCGGCATAGAGCGCTTGTTGAGCGTACGATGTCGCCAACAGGTTTGGTGTCGTCATGGCACTTGACACCACGCCAGGAGCCATCGTCATCGATGTCATGGCCATGGCCATTGCCATGGACGCATTCGACGACAACGTTGGAGTAGGAGCTGGAACTGGAACTGGAACGGTAGACATCGAAGATGAAGAAGACGGTTTAGAACTCTGACTTTGCGTTTGCTGCGGCCGTGAAGACACTGCAAGAGGTGCGTCTGACTGGACTTGTTGCGGTTGTTGCTGTTGTTGCTGCAGCCGAAGACGAAAAATCGCAGCGAGTTTCTCTTTTGTTGCCATCGAATTCGCATCCAATGCGTCGTGTTGTTGTTTACGTAACTTGTCACGATTGGCAGGTGCGGTTGTCTGTCGACGACCTCCTCGTTGCGTGGCATTGGCAGAACCAGCCGCATTGGTTTTCGCCGCAATGACAGTCGTCGAAGAGTCTTTTGCGGTCGTGAGCGGTGCTGTGGTAGCTGTGACTGTGCCTGGTGCTTGCGCCAACGCACTGTCTATTTCTGACTTGTTGCCATTGACCTTACAGGTATCCTTTTCACTGGTAGTGATCCTTCGGCTGCGTGACGATGGTTTGCCTGCAGTTTCATTCATCGCAGTCGTGCCAGTGGCATCACCACTTGTGTTTGTGAGTACTTCATCACTTGTCGCGACGTTCTGATGCACTTGTTGTTCCTGCTTTTGCTTGTCGTGATTATCTTGCTGGCGTCGACTTCTTCGAGTAGCCACTGGGGTGGATGCTCCCGATCGCGTAGCAGGCTTTTTCGCTGATGGGTTCGTGGATTCAGCCTGCGAAGTGACTAGTCGCATCTTTTTGGTGGCTTTGGTCTGCAGTTTTCTCCGTGGTGGACGCTTTTTCTCTATTGATTCCGCTTCTATATCCAGTTCCAGCTCCAGGTCCACTGGTTCGCCGGATTGCACTGCATTGGCTGGAGTTGTGTCATCATTGGGGCCCTTTGTTGGTGTGGTCGTCGTGATTCTATCTGCTTGCACAGGCTCCGTGACCCCGCTCGTCATTTGAACCGAAGTCGCGCGCTCCTGCTCAACCTTGACATCGCCCGACACGCGAATTCTAGGAGATGCTTTCCGTCGTGACCGTTTGGTAGCGTTCTCTTCTGGTGGTTCCATCGAAGTGTCAGAAGACCGCGTGTGCTTGCGCGTTCCAGTGGACTTATTGGCACCACTTCCTGCCTTTGCTGTCTTCTCCTTCTTTTTGCTGCTGTTGCTGGGTTTGCTGTTTTTGCTCTCTCTCTTCTTGTGGTCAGAAGAAGACGCTTCTTCTTTGGGAACTTCGACTTTTAAGGCTACGACTTGGGGTTTTGCGGTGGCGTCCACACCAGCAGGAGCGTCACTGGTTGATCTAAAGGAGCTGGACGGATCTTTCTCAGGCAATCGTTTGGTGAACAAGGAGCGCTTGCCATTCCAACACTTGGAAGCATCAGTCACTGGACGGTCGTCTTTCAAAGAAAGCAACACGGGGAGAAGAGAAATCAACGTCAGCTCTTCAATGAAACCTCCAAGACACGGCGGAATTACTGAACAACTAGAACCTGTTTACTCACTGGAAGTGTGTTTGCCATGGGCCGCGACGCATTTCACAGGCAGCCATTCGTCGTAGCGAGAGTTCCAGCCGACAAAATGGATGAGCACTTTGCGCGCTTTGGTGTCCAGATCCAGTACTTTGCCGACATTCCATCGCTCCTGGGAGTCTTTGGCATCCACAAAGAGTCCGTGGCCGTGGTAGGAACCACTGCAACTCGCCGCCGCCGCCACCGCCGCCGCAGCACCAGCACCACCAGCAGTAGTAGTAGAAGGAGACAAACTCGCTGAACGGGGAGCAGCAGCAACAGTCGTTGAGGTTTTGGATTTGGCAGAGGAAGACGTGGTGGTGGATGACGTCGAACGGGTCGTGGAGCAAACGGTGATGGAGGAAGTTGCCACGGCACCGCGACAGGAGGTGGCGGAGGAAGTGGACTGCTGCTGAGATTTCTTTTTGCGGCTTCTGGGTGTGGAATTGGTGGCGAAGTTGACGTTTTCTTCGTTGCCCGGAAGCGTCGAGCGCAAGAGTCCCCTGGTCACGTACATGGCGCGACGATCTGGCGAGGTCCACGGGCGTTTCCATCGTCAGCGAGGGAAACGAGAGGACGAGCGAGCAAGCAAGAGAGGAAGAAGAAGACTTACACACAGACAGACAGAGAGGGAGAAAGGATGGGACCGCGCTGTTTCTAGCTGCTTCCCCCTTTTGGGCTGCACTTGTGGTGCTTTCCGCGCGGTGATCTTCTCTCACCAGTGTTGAAAGGACGTATACAACCCATAGAATCTTGTCCAAAATAGGAAACAAAAGAACTCATTTTCGACATTTCCACCAGGCCCAAAAGAAAACTGACGTGATGTCGAAAAACGTTCATGCAGAAGAGCGCAATCGAAGACTTTCTGGATGCCCCGTCTTCCAACTTGCGCCGTTGGTCTAATGGTTAGGATTCGTCCCTTCCAAGGATGAGGTCGGGGTTCAATTCCCCGGCGGCGCACATTTTTTCTTCTTTTGGCTTTAAGAAAAAAAAAAAAATGGATGGAACGTGCGCTTTTTGACCTCGGGCTTGGTTGTTGTATCAACGCCCCATTCCTTTTTACAGATGCGGGGTATGGCTGCATGGCTGCATGGCTCCATGGCTCTAAACTCGCGATGGTACTCCATCGTGGGATGCGCTCCTCTTGTGCACATGCTGTCGTCAGCACTTTTCCCAACAGCATACCTTTCTCGTTGTTGGCAGGCACAACAAAAGGCGACAGGATTCTCACAATGGCCTCGCAGTTGCTGCAGCATCCGTCGTACCGACACAAGCTGCTCTTCAAAGGGCGCGATCCTGCCTGCCGCATCCCATTCGAAAACGAGCCAATTGCAGAGCGAGTGCTGTTCCCAAGCGTTCGCAGTCGCAATCGCCCACTTTTCTTTTTGGCGGCTTGTCGTCATTCTCATGTTGTGGCACTGCCTAACTCGGAGGCACAACCAGATTCCCAACCAACTGCTTCTAGTGCTCGAAAGCAGGGAAACACTTCGCGATGCGTGCCCATCCCACACGAATTCCATTTCATCCGCACTTTGACACGATCTTCAGGTATTTGATCTCGAGAATCCGGAAGCATGTTGGAGTCTCCTACTGACACAGGTTGTCCCCATACGGAAACCACAAATCGCTGGGAAACCAGCAATCAGATGGCCATGCAATTGCTTGGAAGTCTGCAGAGGAGGCACCATCACAGTCTTCCACTTGCACTCGCTTCAATTGTCTACTGGCAAGCCAAAATGCTCAACAACTCCACCAATCTCGTGTCTTTTGAGTCCGCAGACCACAGAAAATGGAACTGGCGGTCGAAAAGCATGCCGCACAACTCTTCAGTACAGCATCTTGGCATTAGCGTTGATCTCATCCGAGCATTTTTGTTCTTTGTGCTGTACTAACTTGCGCCGTTGGTCTAATGGTTAGGATTCGTCCCTTCCAAGGATGAGGTCGGGGTTCAATTCCCCGGCGGCGCACATTTTTGATCATGCCCAGAGTTTTTTTTCGAAGAGACGAACACAACAAGTTCAATTCTTCATTTCAGTGACAGCCTGTGGAACGTCTGTAATAGGTCCACACTGGTTCCATCCACCAAAAGAGGCGTTTGCTCTTGCTCATTCGGATTGCGTTGGGGTCCGTGCATGCACGCTCGGTGCAAGTCGTCCTCTTGCCCTTCTTCCTCCAACGATTGATTGCTGTTGTGGAGGTAGCTTTGGAAAATCTGCTCTCGAACTTGCCATTGCAGCCATTTTTGTTCTGCTGCTGAAGCCACTTCTTTCGAGACACTGTCGCTACTGCATGTGCTGGGTTCTTCTCGCTCCCTGATTGTCGAAAACGATGCAAGCGAGCCATCGTCTTCCACCAAAGGCTTTGCACTCGGCACTGGCATTGGCATTGGTATGGACACTGAAGAACTTACAGCCTTTGGATTCAACGAACTTGCGGTCTGACTGTATATCGCTTGCAACCGTTCTTGTTCCAGTTCGTAGAGCATTTCCACGTAATCTTTGGCCATTTTGTCGCGATACTCGCGGTTTCGATACTTGATGATGGCATCCTCTCCACATACCAACGCGACTTGGCTGAGCGCAAGATCGCACGACTCGTTGACTGCTTGCAGCTTACGCATCAATCGATCGCGCTGTTTGTTCTCAGTTAATCGGTTTGTGGACAATGAGCGAAAATGACGCCGAGGATCACTCGCAAACCTCTCAAAATCTCGAAGTTGCAGAAGAGTTTGTTCACGAAGCAGAATGGGTGCCACCACGTTCTCGTACGAAGTCACCATCAATTCAGTTAGTTCACAAAGCGGTTCTCCAAGATGCGACGGACCCTGCACGGGTGACACCACTGACGATCGTTCCATTACTACCACCGAAGTGATGCCCAAGGGTGGTGTATCTGCGCTGGTTGCTGGGTCATTTTTCCCATTGGCATTGGTATTTCCATTGTCCACGCCCTTGCATTTGGTTGTCGTGTACTTGGACAGGACTTCGAGTTTGCTGGCAGCGTTGAGCTGCAACTCCTGAAGCACTCGTTCCAATCGACGCAGCAATTCAAGTCGCATGGGGAACACGCTGGCCTTAGTGCTCTTTCGTCTATCGAGCGAAAACGACTGGTGTATGAATGTGCTCTTCCGTGACTGGCGACGAGACGTTTTCGCAATGTCACCATCTTGTCCAGCAACATCGTCATCCCCAGAAGATTTTGAATCGTCCGAATCATCATCATCTGAAACATCCTGGTCCTGGCCGTAATTGGTGCCAAATCGTCGAAGTTGACGCCGAAGGGGATCGGTATCTTCTTCTTTGTCTTTGAGAACAGTGAGATCCTCTTCGGGTTGTTTGATGTCAAAAATGCCGTCGCTGACAAAACTGGAACGCACAAATGGAAACTGTCCCGTTGGTGTAGTCGCAACAGTAACTTTTGCGGTTGTAGTGCCACCAATTGTACTCCCCGAGCTTAACTCAAAGTCTTTGCCGACTCCAGATGCCGTGGGCGAGTTCTCTTTCGTGCTCATCTTTGCTGCGGAGCTGGACGGACTAATCTTCTTTACATTCATGGAGCGTTTGCTGGGACTGGTGGATAGCAAGTTAGTCACACTGCTAGTTCCTTTCTTCAACTCTGCGCGTGGAGTTGTCGATGCCTCCTGGATGGGAATCAATTGCGAGCCCTGAGAGAACAGTTTCCGCCGTTCGCGACTGAATTCTTCGAAGCT
The DNA here is from genome assembly GCA_027475765.1 of Paralagenidium karlingii. NCBI lineage: Eukaryota > Oomycota > Peronosporomycetes > Paralagenidium > Paralagenidium karlingii. The sequence goes on from JAMFLO010000182.1 coordinate 39,763, forward strand.
CAGCTCTTTGGTCAGAAGATTGGGGATGGACAGAGGATCGTTCTCGCTGGTATCAATACTTTCGATTGGCAAAGCCGTCATGCTTCCATTTCGCCCCTTGGATTTCAAACGCATGAGACCCGAGCTTGTTCGCATCATCACCGAAGGTTCTCGCTCCACATTTGGAGCATTGGAGAGGGTAGACATCGTGAACGACGAAGTTTTACGCGGAGAAGGAGATGATGAAAAGGAAGAACCAAGATTTGCCAGGGAGACGCTGCCTTGGCTGATCATGGAGCCGCGTTTGCTGCCATTTCCATTGCTCATATTGGTTGTGGACAAGTCCACCGTATCAGCTCCAGAATCAAAGAGTTGCTCAATCGGAAAGCAAACAAACGGTGAGTTCACTTCTGCGACGAGACGGAGTTGATCTTTCAACAGCACACACTGGAAGAAACTCCACGACGGTGGAGTCACATATGCATTGGTCTCTGGAAACGGGGGCCCCCAGAGGCCAAACTCGATTTGTTCCATTGGAAACTCGATGGGTTTCTATCACAGACAGACAGGATAGTATCAGGTCACACTCGCAGGTCCCCACAAGTCGTCTATCAGAAAGACTCACCATGAACTTTAGATTAGCATGAGCCGTCGGATTGAAGCTCTCCATGGCAAACGAAGGAAAAAAGATTCCATCTGACGCGGTAGAACTGACGTTGGATCGTTTTTCAGCATAACAATTACTGGTTGCAGGTCGTCTAGTGAGCCGTTGACCACTCAGTTGATCTGATACCAACGCCAATTGAGCTGCTTGGGATTGGGCTAGCGGACTTGGGCTTTGGGCTTCCCCTTTCAGTCGCATATACTCGGCGGTGAATCGTTTTGAGTTTGCAATGTTCCGTGCCTGGCTTTCGACCACTTCGGCTGTTGGTTGCATTTGCTTGCTTCTTCGTGGACTGTATGCACTCATAGATGCATTGGCAGTAGCCGCTTCTTCAGGCTTTGTACCCACAACACCAGCTTTTCGAACCATTGCAGGCGAAGAGCTCGGTCGCATCGGTAAGAAAGAGTGCTTCTTGAGCACACTGCTGCCATTGTTGTTGATGCCACTGTTGTCTCTGTCTTTGGTTCCATTTCGAACAGACTGAGGCACCCAATATGGATCACCAAGTGGGTTGGTTGGCGCAGAGGTGCTCATCGAGTGAAATCTCTGCAACGTGGTGTCGAATGCATCTCTTGCCAGCAAGAAACAGGACACCTTTGACTTTGCTACCAGAGTGAACGAGGCAGTTTCCTTGGCAATGAGACCCATTTCGCCGTAAACCTGCATCCCTGTGCAGGTATTGCGGCGTACCGATGGTTTCGGAGTTGTTAAAGTTGGAGCTGCTCTTGATCCTGCTGGAGTCTGTTGTTGGGTCGGATCGACAGCATCGCCACGCTTTTCTGCATCACTTTTCATCTCGATGACTTGTGGATGACTGTGATCGACCCATTTCTTTTCTGTTTCTCCGTCAACGACGATGAAGAGCGAGTGAAAGCACGATCCTTTTGTAAACAGCGCCATGCCTTTGTCAAAAAGAGCCATTTGTGTCATTTTCATCATCTCAAACAGTTGATCAACACTCAGTTCCTCGAAAACCACAAGTTGCACCAGGATACCAAGCAACTGCCGGACAAACTGCAACGTGTCTTCCTGGCTGGGCACGTTCGACCAAATGCGCAACCCATGCTTTTGGTACAGAAGCGAGTCAATTTTCTGAGTGATTTGATCCAGTTTGTAGAGCGAAACCTTGTGAGTTGCAATCGACTTGCCATGCAAATCACCTCCGAGTATCCCTGCAAGAGGCTTGGGTTGATGGCCACTGCGAGTAGTTGCACTCGTCGAATTAGCTGAATGGACACGGTTTGCCTCTACTGTGGCAGAACTTGTAGGCTCATGCAGGTCACGATCCAGTCCATTAACACCTTGCCCAACGTCATTGAGGTTATCTTCTTCATTCTGATTGTGGTTTGGATTTGAACCCGCCACTTGATCGTTGTATCTGGTGGCAAGAATGCGCTCTAGTGCTTCCAGTCGAAACTGATGCAACGTATCGTAATGCACTTGCTCCTTGCTTTGTGCTTCTTCAATATCTTGCTGGCTTTCCCCTGGCTGGAACAAAAGGGTCGAGTTCTCAAACGACTTGAACACGGCTTGTTTCATCTTCTCCAGCGTCAAGAATCGTCGAATCTCAATCTTGAACAGCGTTTCCAGACGAAAACCGACGGTGTTTGGGTTCAACACGCCATAACAAGAAGAGTTCACGAGTGATTGCTGCAATTCATTAAACTTGCCTTCTCCTAGAGCCATGCCGACGCCATAGGCTTTGGTCAAAAGCTGGCGCTTGGTGAGTTGATGCGGAACGATTTGTTGCAGCAAGGCCTTGGTATTCCCATCGCTAGTGACTGCGGCGACAGCTGCAAGTGCAAGCGACGGATCGCCGGCCTGTGCGACATCCTGGTTCTCAAGGGATGCAATGCGATGGAATTCACAGATTTGTTGCAGTTCATTGGGCTCAAAGTGCAGTTGTTGCACCAGTTGGACCACGTGGCGATGCAGTTGCTGCTTCCATGTCTGGTGATAACTGACGCTTTTCGCGTCCAGTTCCTGTTGTAAAGGTCGATGTGTGTTGTTGCCATTCCCATTAGCGGTGCTGGGTTTGTTGCCGTTTGGATCTGAAGTGGTGCTTGCAGCTGCAGCATGCAGCGGATCCAATCTGCGCTGCTGATCCTGCAAGTGCTGCTGCTTTTGTTGCTGATATTGCAGACGATCGCTCACGAGATCCGCTTGGGTGATGAATTGTTTGTCTCGCGAGATCGGCACATGAACAAACCGCTGGATGGCAAAGTCACATTTGCGCGTGTCGCAAACACCCTGTGCATTCTGATGGCTGGCCGACTCTGATGCACGTCAAAGCATGTCCCAATCGCATCCAGCATTAGTGCAAATAAACTGTAAATAGAATGTCGAACTCGCGCCACACCCGCGTTGGCATTGGACACAGAGTGCAAGTTGGAATCCAATCAAATACCTCGCCATGCGCGTTGCAGCAAGGCAACAATTCCGCGCTTCGGTTGGTTCTTCGGCTCCTCTTCTTCGCGCAGTGGCTCCACAGAAGGACTGCAGCTTTGGTAAAGTGAATGGTGCTTGTGATAGTTGCTTCCAGAGCTCTGAATTGCCACCGAATCGACCGATTGCATGGGTTTTGACGATGCTCTTGCATGCTGTACAATATGTCGGGTGCCATGACTGTTTCCGCTTGGAAATAGAATACATTCGGGTGGGTCACATCAAAAATGTAGAAATAGAAACGTATTTCTATTGAGGTATAGAAAAGAAACGACATCATTTGGAAACGACCGTTACAAACTGTACACTGATCAGCTAAGTGCGAAAACGTTTCAAGATGTGCATCCAAGTAACCCTAATCATCATGTGGGTTCTCTGACCAGCTGCCAACCATCCACAGGCTGTAACCGTTTCATGCGAGCCAACAGTTCCAGTTTCTTTCCTTTCCCAGCTGGCATCAGGCCCAATTAAGGAGCTTTTCCAACCCAACTGCATCTTGCAGTACAGATGGTGCTTCTCACTATTGCCAAAAACTACGCAGAAGCATCATCCCAAGAGATTGATTGATTCATGGGCAGGTGCTGCAACATCAAACAAAAAAGTCAGTCTGAAGGTACCAAGATCAACCAGCTGATAACGGCTGTAGCGAACAGTTCAACTGGTTTTCTTCTCCGTGATCGATTGCTGTCTCAACGAAAACAAGCAGTTGGTGGAAGTTGATGCTTCTCTCTTGTAGTCGCTTCTTTTCATGGCAACAAGTGGTTGGTTCAAAGTGAACGGGCACTGTACCTGTACCATAGCGTTCCATTTTCTTCAAAATTTGAGTTGTCGCTCCAAAGAACACACAAGCGTTCCCATCCTCAAAGTGGCTCGTCGGCTCGTGGGAATGCGGGACTGCATACTTTTCTCAAGATTGGTTTCTTTTTTCCAACGGGCAAGCCCATCATCATGTGCTACTGTACTGCACACCGAGAAATGCGTCTTTGAAGATTTGTAAGCGTCAGCTCTACGGTATTAATGTCTACCGTATTCTTGCCAGCTGGCCTGGTTCAAGTGACGCCAACATCTGGGAAACAGCCTCTCCTTTCCCTAAAGCGACACAAAAGCAAACCAGAGGATGTCAGAAATATCTCAGGATCGCCTAAGCCTGACCTAAAAACGCCCACGGCTACAGTAAGGTGCCATACCGAATTCAAGCGGAGGTGCTGGACTCAAGTGAGTGGGCATACATACAAACGGCAAGATGTGTGTGTGTGTGCTTGGGATTCTTTTTTCCTTCTTTTTTTCGGCCGCGCTGATTGGCTGAGTTGAAAGCCAATCACCGTCCACCTGGATCATGGACCTTGCCTAACAAACAACAGACTGACAGATAACCCGTTCAGTCTTTACCCTGTCCCTCAACCTGAGAGTCGCGGATGGTGTGGCCCACACCAATCTGCTGCACAAACAGGGCTGCTTGGACCACCATTATCTCTTTTGGAGCTTCAGACCCCCAACAGACTTTGGCGCGGCGATTGTCCTTTGCCGCCTCGCGTCCACTTGGGATATTCGCCTGCTGTCACTCTTTCTCCAGACCAGCACCAACAGCTACTTTGTACTTTAAAGGATGACTGGGAAGCGACGTGCCTCAATCGCTTCTGAGTGCCCCACGCGCTGTGCAACGCCCTCAAAGCGCCATCAACATCAACGTGATCACCATAGAAGCAAAGTCGACGCCATTGCTGGTATTCTGGACGCCGTCGCCTGCAAGCAATTGGACGTCAGTGATTTGCGCCATTTGGAGGTCTCGATCGTCGAAGTGCGATTATCTAACAACAAGAACTGGGTGTATGTGATGGAAGTCGCTTGTGGCTCGCGCAAGTGGCAATTGGTCAAGCGATACAGCGAAATTCGAGCGTTTTGGATGCGTTTGTGCAGCTTTTTGAATAAGTCCAAGCCACATTCCAAAGAGTACAATAGCAAGGACCACCCACAGGACCACCACCACCACGAAGCTAGCCACGACCAAGAGCAACATTTACGTCACGACCCTGCAGTCACCGACCACCGGTGCTCGGAACGCTTTCACTTTTTGGCAGGGTTGGAGACCGATGCGTTTCCCAAGAAGAAATTGTTCCATTTCCGAACTGTCTTGGAGACCCGTGCGCACCAGTTGGAGATAGTCTTGCAGCGACTGGTCAAACGACTTGGTTTGTGCCAAGCCAAGGAGTTGCAGAAGTGTCTGTGGAAACACCACTGCGGGTTGCTGAAGACCGTCATGTCTTTTTTTGAGATGGGTGAGTTCCCTTCTTCACACAACCAAACGGAAACGGATCAAGAAGGCAATGCCGCGATGTCACGTGCAGTTTCCTCTTCCATGAAGTCAAGATCCGATTCACATTCTCACTCCAATTCGAAATCTGCTTCCACGCACAGTGAACCGGTTGAAGTAGAAGAAGAAGAAGGAGTTGTTGACACAAATCTGACCCAGACTGAAGCCTTGTTGCTCCAATCTGACGGTATGGTTCGCTTGCGAGATCGTCGCGCCACACTCAGTGGCACTGAAGCAAGGCCTTCGTTTTGGCGACCGATGTCAATGCATAATGTATTTGCGCGTCACTCTCATGGTGACGGCGAAAACATCTCAAGACCCAGTTTTCTGAGTCACGGCAATTCCGAGCCCGATCTGTTAGGTCAGCGACGTACCAAAAGGGCCTCTTCGGCCAAGATGATTGCGCTCAAGAAAACTGGCACGATCAAGTCGAAGCAACTCGATGTGCTTCTAAAGAATTGCCAGCAGCAACAACAACAGTCTCAACATCGAGTGACGTTGGCAACTTTTCATGATCTGGTCATGACATGAGTTCATTGTGAATGGACAAAGAAGAAGCAGAACAATGCACATGTGCTCAATCCTCCTTACGACGCTGTTGGGAGTCTCTCGTTTGGTGTTTTCCAAAGGAAGAAAACCAACCAGTATGTCCGTCAGCCTGCCAGGCAGTTAGTCATTCGGTGGGCTCATCGAGTCTGTCATGTAAGAGACAAAAGACTTCGTAGCCACAGGTGGATTCAAGAGAGGTAGAGAACCAAAACAATATATCATTTTTGGAGGTAATTGCACGCCAATTTGATGTCTGCGATGGCTTCTTATTCAAAACACATCCGAGGCATGAATTCCCTTCGCCATTTGTTCAAGGGCATGCAACGTCAAGAGACATAGCTGTTCTTGCGCCTTTTGAGTGCAGACATCGCCATCTTCTTTTCGTTCCAGCAGCGTGCACGAAAAGGTGATGGAATGAGCAATTCGATCAGTCAAGTTCTCGGCATTGCTGCAGAAGCATGCCGCCAAAGGTTCAAGCGAGTGGCGATTGGGCCACCTCATCGGCACCAGTCGTTCCAGAAAGCAGAAGCCTGAAAGAAGCCCTCGCAGGTGGATGTCATTTTCTTTGGGAGAGGGCCAGTGCTGCCGCTGTGGACAAGTCAGTTGCATTCGCTGCGCCGAGTTGGCGGCAGAAGAAGAAAGCAAGGAAAAAAGAAAAAGAATCCAGTGACGGTATCAAGGCAGTTTGACAAAGCAACGAGTGCTCCGCTGAGTCTGATCAGTACACCAAACGAGAGTGTAAAACGGCATTTGATGGAGGCAGACCGAGGTGGGGACTAGCTATTCTCGTCCCCGTGTCCAGAATAGCAGCAAGCTGCATCAAAGAATGAGTCACTTGGTCGCGCGTTTGTGTTTTCGCTTCAGAGGATTCGGCACTTGCAGCCCCGCACTGCTTGTGGTGCGGCAATTGCCGAATCCACTCGTCCCTTCAATCAGAGAAAAGCCTGATGGAACAGCAAACGAGGATGAGCCTCTGATCTGTTGCAGTTTGCATCCTTTCAAGAGGGAAAGAGAGAACACCAATGGAGATGCTTTGGAAAGCTACAGAAGGAAGGGAATGCAAGGAAAAGGGGTGTGAGTGCTGACCCATCACCCCCTTCAGAATAAGCAAGCAAACACAGAGAAAAACACTCAAAACTTCAACTGCCAAACGCAACCAGCTGCGCACGTGGAATCCATGCAATGTCAAATGGACTAATGACGCGAGCTAATGGGCCTTGGTTTTTCCGGGGCTTGCCGTTTGCAGCCAAGTGCAACGTGCGCACGAAAGGTCGCATGTGGGCTGAAGTGTACACTCCCAAACAGCGTTTTTGAAGAGTTCACCAAAACAGTCGGACTTTAGACGACAATCTACTGTACTTCAATAGGCTTCAACCCATGGGCTTGACCCGATTCGGGTTGGGTCGGGTCGGGCTGGGATCGGGTCGGGTTTCACGTTTCCCACACCAGGTCATCCGCATCAACAAGGAGCAACCAGAAATGGCAAGCTGCGCTCGCTGGTTGCCAAGACTTGTCGGTGCCAATGCTCTGGGTGGCGTCAAATCGCTGGTTTGGTCCACGTCAGCTGCGTCCACAGCATCTAAAGGATCGGCTGTCGCTTGGAAGATGGCTCACCGCATGGGCGCTCGACGCGGCTTCGCCTTGCACGCGTCCATTTTGAGTCAGATGGAGTTGATGGCGAAACGTTACCAGGTCCTCGAGCAAGAGCTGGCCAAGTGAGTCGATACACTATCACGTGCTTACTGTTTGGCGGTTTATGTACCAAAGTGCGAATTGCCACTGCCAACCCACGCTGTTGTTTTGTATGTGGGTCCTGTTGCTGATCATCTGGGGTTGTCTTTGGTTCAGCAACGACGGCTCCTTGTCGGCCGATCGCATCACCAAGTTGTCCATTGATTTGGCGGAACTTGAGCCCAAGGTCGCAGTCATCAAGGAGCTGCAGGAGAAACAAACGACGTTACAGGAATTGCAAGAGGTTCAGAATCATGTGCACTGACCTGCGTTCGCCTCTTGCTGTTACTGCTGGGTGTTCATGTTGCGGTTGGTGTTGGTAGATGATTGAGGAGCCCATTGACAACGACGACGAAGATGCGCTGGAGATCCGAAAAATGGCCCAAGAAGAACGACGAGAACTGGCCGACTCCATGCCCGAACTAGAAGATCGACTCACGGTATGAAAGAAAAGCTGTAAGGATGCCGGACCCCCCTGTTGGCTCACGTGCATGCATGCATGCTTGACCACACAGCGGTTGATGCTTCCTCGCGATGAAGACGACGACAAGAGTTGTATTCTGGAGATTCGAGCGGGCACTGGAGGCGATGAAGCGTGTCTGTTTGCTGGCGACGTGCTCAGAATGTACCAGAAAGTGGCGCTGCTCAAGAACTGGAAGTTTGAGATCCTGAGTCTTACTGAGACGGATCTCGGCGGCTGCAAAGAGTGCGTGTGTTCTGTCGCGGGCCGTGGTGTGTACGGCAGAATGAAATTTGAGAGTGGCGTGCACCGCGTGCAGCGTGTGCCTGTCAACGATGTTCGTGTGCACACCAGTGCCATCTCAGTTGTGGTGTTGCCCGAGATGGAAGAGATAGACTCGGAGAACCAGTTGGACCCCAAGGATTTGCGCATTGACGTGTTTCGAGCAAGTGGTGCGGGCGGACAGCACGTGAATACGACCGAAAGTGCTGTGCGCATCACCCATTTACCGACCGGTCTGGTTGCCGCCGTGCAAGACGAGCGATCGCAGCATCAAAACAAGGCCAAAGCCATGAAGATCCTGGCAGCAAGAGTGTACGACGCGCAACGTCAGCAACGCGACTTGGAACGCCACTCGATGCGATCGACCCAGATCGGCTCTGGCGATCGGTCGGAACGCATTCGCACGTACAATTTCCCGCAGTCGCGCGTGTCGGATCACCGCGTCAAACTGAGTGTGACGGGCATCGAGCGCATGCTCAATGGTGAGTTGCTGGATGAGATGGTAGATGCGCTAGTCCTGGACAGCCAAAACAAATTGCTGCAGGAGCTGGAGCAACAAGAGCAGCAGCGTCGACGACAGTGATGCTTTGTTCTTCTTGTTGAGAAATAGACTTTCTATTGATGCATGCACTGGTTTTTCCATCGCTTCGCCGGTCACTCCGCATCACTGTCACACAAGACCGAGACCACTGGCCTTTCATGATCATCTGCGTGGGTCACCAACTCTTGCCAGAAGTCCTGGCACGCCAAACTGAATGGGCACATAAGGTAATGGAGTTTCCTGCCCTCGGATCAGCTATGGTGTATGGCTCACTAGTAAACTTACTCTTTTGCCTCCAAGTCCGGATCAAGTGCGGCAAAGCTAACTTTGCGGTTTGGCAACGCAGTTTTGCTGCTGCAGGTTTACAAAATTTAATCTAGAGAAGGTCCGACAGTGCAAGATGGTGAGACGTTTCACTGAGGACTCAGATGGCGACGTTGACATGGTGCCTTAGCCGATGTACCAAGTGATCAACGCACCAAAGCTGGTGGCGTGGGATCAGGCCTCTCTCGTTTCGTGGAAGAGCGAAAGAGAGAAGTACGTGAGCAAGATCCGTCAACGGTGCATGAAGACTGGGGACCGACCAAGAAAAGGACTCTTTCGATGCGGTGAGTTGCCTGATCCAGAACTTCACCGATGCGGAGGGCTGGAGCATTGTGGTGACCCAAGTAACCAAATGGATTCAAGACGTCCTCGTTCAAGAGCAGAAGCATGAACTGCTTGTGTGCAAAGGTGAGGCCTTCACTGGATCACAACGAAACTGGTCGATTGTCGAGAAGGAAGCTTTTCCGATCGTCAAGGCATGCGACGACCTGGAGTATCTGCTCTTGCGTGACAAGGGTTTCCGCATGTTTTGCGACCATAGCAACCTGATCTACATCTTTGCTCCATCAAACGAGCTAAAGCGACATGTTCGCGACAAGCTTCAACGATGGTCGATGCGATTATGCGGCCTCAAGTATACCATTCAACACATTGAAGGAAGCCACAATGTGTGTGCGGACATCGTCTCAAGATGGGCCAACCCAGATAGGAAGGTCAAAGTCTGCACCGTACGAACCCGAAGCTTCCGTTCGGTGTCCCAGTTGCGTCAACTCGACGACTGGAATTTCCTCATTGAACAGATCAAGAAGGGTCAATGGCCAAAGCCCCAGGCGCGGCTTGGAAACGGAAATCAAGAATGCTCTGGTTTACATCAAGGGGAAACTATGGATTCCATCTACTGTGGTGGACCCAATGGCTCGTGTAATGGGCGTCGCGCACTGTGGCAGTCAAGGCCATCGTAGTGTCGAGGCTATGGTGAAAAGCTCGAAGAGCATATCTACATCGAGCAACTGACCCACAGAGCTCGTGGCTTTGTGAACCGCTGCCTCTCATGCAAGCATGTGAAGGGGCCAATGATCATCCAGCGACCGTGGGGCCAAACGTTTGAAGCTCGTGAGCGTAACGAGTCGTTGCACTGGGACTATCTCTTTCTTGGCGAAGGATATGGCAGGAACAAGTTCGTTCTTGTGCTAAGGACGGGCTCACTCCTTATCGTGAGCTTTTCCCGTGTGAAGTGACAAATAGCATGCATGCCGCAGAGTGCCTCCTGGAGTGGGGCACACCAAAGTTCTTGATTTCGGATCAAGGGTCGTATTTCAGGAGCCAAATGATCAAGATTTTCTGTGTGCGGCTGAAGATTGAGCAGCAGTTTGTGCCTGTGTATTGCCCATGGATCAATGGAACGGTCGAAAGGGTTAACAGAGATCTCCTATAAGTGCTTCGTGTGATGCTGATGGATACCAGTTGGATGCTGCTCAGCATCCTATTCTCCTCGTCTTTGTTGCTGCAGTATTGCTGATCACGAGAGGTGTGTCACGACCGCTGTGCACACTCAACGTTTGGTGCACATGCGCAACAAAGCAGAGCTCTCGTATTACAATCTGTGCGGTCTCAAACTCTTGAACCCGGCTCGCTCCAGCTCTGTAGCTCTGTGCTCTGTGAGTGATCGGACACCACGATCCTGACGGTGTGCGTCCTGCAACTCCGACGATCGTTGTGGGCTCTGTTCACCACTCGGTGTATCCAACTCTGATTTAGCTTCTCTCTTTCAGCTCGCTCTGCGCATTCCCCTCCACTCATTCTGCTCTGTAGTGTCGCTCTCTGTTGATACCTTTCGATCCCGTACCCGTGCTACGACCGGATAGTTGTGTCTTGGAATCCAAGTGTTCGGTGGGGTGACTTCAACGACAGCTAATTCTCTCTCTTCTTCTTGCGCCGGTGTGGACGCAATGCAATGACTCCACCTCTGGCTCCGGTGCTCGTGATGGCGTTGGGGTCACCACACAATCTTTCACCGACACGACACGCCAATCAACCGCGAGAATGATCAAAGAGGCGCTGGAGCTCGCTCCATGCATCTCCTGTGAGGAACAAATGGATCTGCATTTGCGCTGGTTAACCGACCTAACTCCTGCAACTTGCATATCTAATCTACACGATTTCTCAACTCACCACACCCGACACTGCGCCCACCTTCACCACTCTTCAAGTAAGAAGCGGGAGAACCAGGATTGCTGTTCACAAACGTGAACGCTTTTCAACCAGGCGTCTTGGCACAATCGTTGCAGCGTGCCTCAGGCTGCAGACCATACACTGCCTTGATATCGTTGCCAAAGAAGTCCACATTCGTCAGCTGTGTGGGGCACTGGGATGGTACCGACTTGCATTGCTAGAAACCCGGGTTCCATGGCTGGCAGTACTGCTTGATCCCCATTCCTCGCGAAGCGAGGCCCTCGCTTCAAGTAGCATGACAGCGAAGGCGGATTCGAGTTGAGAAACGTATAGGCGATACATCCATTTGCGGACGCACATATGGCGCAGCAATCGTCGCGTTAGATGCCGTACACGGTCATGAGATCGTCGCCGCTAAAGACTGTGTCAGTGCTGTCATCTCTGCACTGCGGTTGCTTGTTGCGGCACTGGTAGAAGTTGGAACTCCATGGTTGACAGTTTTGTCCGCCACGGCAGCAATCCAACCTTGGTCGGTTCCGCACTGATCAAACGGGCGGACAAAGCAGCGGGAAGCAGACACAGTTGCGGCAGCGGCAGCGATGGCGAGGGTGGTGCCCACGAACTCCATGGTTGTAGTTGGTGATCGGACGAGCAAGATTGGTGTCGTACTTTTGGCGCGCTGGTCGCAGTAGATGCTGTATGCCGTTGCACACCGTTGAACTGTTGTCCCCCAATCAGCATTCGCGGAAAGCGATCTTTACAGGGTGGAGACAGGATCTCCAGGCAATCAATCGACGGAGACAAGGAGTGGACTGACTGGGCAAAAGAACAACGTGGTCAACCGATCGGTGCAAAAGGGAATCATTGTGTTGAGTATCGCCCACTGACGTGACTGCGACCATGTCACCAGTTGAATCCAAATAGAAACAAACTATCAGAACAGAATTTGCATTAGGTACATGTAAAGGTTTGGATTAAGCCTGCATGCAGGCGAACTAAGGACCTTTTGAACACGACTCACTTCTCATTCTTCCAACAACATCTCAAGTGGTTTTGAGCCCAAAAGACAAGCTCGGTGACAACAACTACTACCATTGGAAATTCAACATGTGAATGAAGCTCTCACGCAAGGGTCTGATCGCTCACATTGTCGAGGCTGACCATGACAAGATCGCGAACCGATGCAGTGTCAAGTGGATCGAAGACGATCTGAAGGCCCTTGGTGTCATTTGTGACAAAGTTGATGCTACTCACCAAGTGTATGTGCGGGGCGCAACGACGGCAATTGATGTATGGAACGCGCTTCTGTCTCAGTACAACAAGCGCACGCTCACGATCAAGGTGCTCGAAAACACGCCAAAAAGTGACCATTGCTGACGTCATCGAGTCCATCACGGAAGACGATGAAGGCGACCAGGATGGAAGCGGGCCCAAAGCATTCCAGTCGCAAGAGAAGTCAAAGCACAAGAAGAAGTTCAAGGGCACTTGCTTCTATTGTGAGAAGGTGGGCCACAAGGCAAGCGAGTGCTTCAAGAAGAAGCGAGATCAAGAGTCCAGCAACACAGCTGAAGCGGAGCCATCAAGTTTTGCATTCTCTGGAGTGGAAGAGGATGGATGCTGTGAATTTGGCTCGCGTGCGAGCGAAATGGTTTGGCTGGTTGACTCTGGAGCAAGCTCACACATGGTGGGTGACCGCGAACAAGCTTCAACTCCCATCGGAATCAGGATTGCAGATGGAAAGTCAATGATGGCAACTGGGATCGGCAAGGTCAAGCTGTGCGTGAGAGTCGGTGGATGACTACTCAAGATACAAGTGGGTGTACTTCCTCAAGAAGAAGTCCGATGTGTGTGAAGTGTTCAAGCGCTTTCAACGCAAGGTAGAGAATCACTCACGTGAGAAGATCGACTGTGTGCGATCTGACAATGGTGGAGAGTACCTGGCGTCTCAAATGTAGAAGGAACCAGAGGGGACCGAGCTCTCAACTTGGTGCACGACAAGGTTGAAGTGGTCCGAACGGCGCGATTCATGGACGAATTGACTCGTGATGCCGTGACTGATTCGGATGAATCTGATGGTGAAATGGACCATGGTGATGGTGACGTGGAAATGGAAGATGTCATGGAAGACCAAACAAGCGCTACCAGTTGTGATGAAAGGAAGGACGCTTCGGTGGCTACGCACCCGATGATTCGACGCAGTCAACGGCGCAGTGAGTCAGACGAACCGCCCGCAAAAACGACTAGGTTTGATCGTAGTGCTGAAGACACGGATTGTCCTGATCTCAAGAAGATGAAGATGGCGTCGATGGCGGCGGAATGCGCTTTCATGGTGATTGAAGTACCTCAGTCATTCCAAGACGCCATGCGCGGATCTGACAAACCCCACTGGACTGATGCAATCAACAGTGAATTGGATTCGTCGGATGCGAACCAGACATGGGAAGTCGTTGTTCTCCCACCAGGCAAGAAACCAATTGGGTGTCGATGGGTGTTCGCCATGAAGACAAACAAGCAAGGAGAGATTGTGCGTTACACGTCTTGTTGCTCAACGCTTCTCAGAGAAGAAAGTTGTTGACTACTTTCACACCTATGCACCTGTGGCAAGCTTGTCAAGCGTTCGATTGTTTCTTGGAGTGTGCTGCTGGTTTGGTTTCTTCATCGAGCAGTGTGACGTCGACGCCGCGTTTTTGAATGGTGAAGTGGACGAAGAAATCTACATGTCCTTTCCGGATGGATATGTGCCAACATGGCATTGCGCTTGCGAAAGAGCATCTATGGTTTGAAGTAAGCTGCACGAGTGTGGAATGTGACAATCTGTTCGTTTCTGGGTACGATGGGATTCAAGTCAGTCGATGCAGATCCGTGCAGCTACCGTCGCGTGAACGATGATGTGGTTTCGTTGATCTGTCTGTACGTGGATGATCTCTTGATTGACAGTTCAACCAGACAAGAGATCCGTGGGATTGTGGATGATTTGAAATCAAGATTCAAGATGAAGGAACTTGGTGATGTAGATGTAATACTCTTGGTCTGGAGGTGTCGCATGACAGGACGGCAAAAACTCTGAGTTTGGAGCAGAGTAAATATGATCGTAAAGTGGTGTCGCGATTCAACCAGGACTGTGCAAGACCGAGTGTGGTGCCAATGGATCCATCAACCGATTTGACCCGTGCCGACTGTCCCACGACAGGAGAAGAACGCATGGAGATGAGCAAGAAACCGTATCGATCCTTGATCGGTTGTCTTGCATACCTGGCTCATGGAACACGACTGAACATCATGGTGTCGGTGAGCAAACTGAGCCGGTATCTGGAGAATCCAGGTGTGAAGCACTGGCATGCAACTCTGAAGATCGTTCGATACCTGGCTGGAACCCCCGACCTTGCTTTGGTGTACGATGGGAACCAACCTGCAGTGATGACAGCGTATTGTGATGCGGATTGGGCCGGCAATAGAGATGACCGACGATCAACGACTGGCGCGATGCTGATGTTGTTAGGTGCGCCTGTGGTGTGGAAGACATCGATTCAGAAAACGGTTGCTCTGAGCTCGACCGAAGCCGAGTACATGGCTCTCTCGACTTGTGTCAAAGAGTGCTTGCGGTTCCGTCTGCTGCTCAAGGGCATCGGATGCGAACAAGTGGGGGCAACGACAATATTCGAAGACAACCAAGGCGCGATTGCGCTGCGCTGGCTCACAACATTGGCTACCAAGAGCGGACCAAGCATATCGATATTCGGTATCATTTCATTCGCGAGAAAGTCGAAGACATGACCATCAAGCTGGAGTACACCGAAACCACCAAGTCGCTTGCCGACATGTTGACAAAAGCGCTGCCGCAAAAGAGCCTTCGACATCTGATGCAACGATGCCGTCTATCAACGCCAGGAACGAGTGGGGGTGTTGAGTCTCGCCCTCTGGCGTGACAGCAACCATGTCCCAGTTGAATCCAAATAGGACAAGTTGGCGGAATTAACCACAAATCGGATTGAAGAGAACAAAACAGCACGTTGAAGAGAAAAAAAGAGAGAGAAGCAAACTATCAGAACAGAATTTTGCACAGGTGCATGTTAGGTACATGTAAAGACTTAGACTAAGGCTGCATGCTGGCGAACTAAGGACCTTTTGAACACGACTCACTTCTCATTCTTCCAACAGCATCTCAAGTACATTGAACGGTCAGGATCTGTACACTCACACTTCTGCTGCAGTAGCAACGAAGAAAAAAAGAAAGAAACCATGAGTACCAGGAGAAAATCTACCCCCGTTTGGTTGGAACGGGAGTGATTGGCACGGCGGCATTCACCGTGCCAGGGGTCGTAGCCGCATTGTAGTCCTCTGATGGCGGAGTTAGTGTGCGTTTGCTAGCGCGGTGTCGCTTGATGGCAAACACTGTGCCGATGGCCACTAGTGCGGAGCCAACAACAATGCCAGCGATCCACACACTTGAACCTGGAGAGGAGGAGCTGGACGAGAAAGCGTTTGACGAACTCAGCTGGGCTTGGTGTGGCTCTTGTCGCTGTTGTTGTTGTTGCTCCTGATCTTGTCTTTGCTGTTCTTGTTGACGTTGCTGCTGCTGTTGCTGAACTTGTTGTGGTTGATCCCTTTGCTGTCGTTGCTGCTGCTGTTGACCCTGGTCTTGTCCTTGCTGGAATTGTCCATTCTGCCGATGTTGAATTTGTTGTGCCAGAGTCTGCTGACGGTATTGTTGTTGTTGTTGTTGCGTGCGCTGTCGTTGGTTCTGTTGTCCGAACTGGTTTGGATCGGACAGTTGTAGGAATGGGAAAGGCTGGTCAGGCTCGTTCTGCATTTGTAGTTGTTGTTGTGGGTGCTGTTGGAGGTATTGACCTTGATTAGGTTGTTGTTGTTGTTGTTGTTGTTGCTGCTGCTGCGTCTGCTGTCGGAACTGGTCTGGATCGAACTGCTGTTGGAATGGCAATGGCTGGTTAGGGTCGTTCTTCACTTGCTGACGTTGATGCTGCTGCATTGGTTGATTTCCATGTTGATTGATTTGCTGTGGTTGGTTTTGTTGATCGTAGCGGTGTTTGTACCGATCGTATTGCTGTTGGCGTTGTTGCTGCAGGTCTTGTTCATGCTGGGATTGCTGGTGATATTGACCTTCATCTATTTGCTGATGTTGTTGCTGTTGTTGCTGCTGCAGGTATGACACGGACGTTGACGGAGCTGGCGTTGGTGGCGAGTGTGTTCGAATTCGTTGGCTTGATTGCTGCTGAGCCTGGCCATTGGATGGATCAGCCGCTGCCACAACAAGCGACGCCACAAACAGCATGGTCGCGAGTTTTGCACCGAGCATGTTGAGCACGATGTGTAGTAGTTGGAAAAAAAGGCGAAGTTTGAACGAAGAGTGTAAGTCGCTGGCGGTTGATCTCCAGGTTTGAGTTCGTTGGCAAGATGAAAAGTGAGAAGTGATAGTCCTGGCCATCAGGAAAGATGACACGGGACTGGGAGAGATCTGTCCATGGTTGAGTCACTGCTAGATTCTCTGGCTGTGGGGTCAACCAGGTCAACCTATTACGTGGATTTCTAACTCAGTGGGTGCAATGCCCTGATGCTTTATCTGCGGACTTTGTGACAGTTGGTCAGGTGAGCCGAATATTGTGATTGACTGCCCCCAGCTGGTGTCCAGGTGCCCAGATGGTATGGACGAAACATCTTTTTTGGGTCGGTGTATGTGTTTGTGAGGTAGACTGCAAGATCCAAGTCGCTGTCCCACCACACCAAACACGAACGCATCCCATCCATGTCACTCACTTGATCCCACTTCCTTGTGACCTCATGGCTGTCTGGTAACCTCTCTGTTGCAGTGGTGCCAAATCGTAATAGACGGATCCGTGAAGGACTATGACTTGTGGATGGTGATTCGAGTGGCACCTACCACTTGCCAACGATGACCCATGATCAAGGTGTGAGATTGTGATCTTATCGTGTCCGCCTGATACCATATACTTCTTGGTGGCTCTCTAGGAGATGCACCGCTCAGATCATTTACAGTCCTGACGTGGTGCGCTCAAGAGAGCTTGCCGACGTGAGGTGCAATTGCTGTCGACAAGAAGCTTGCAACAGCCGATTTGACGTTGGATGATGAACATGATTCATGACGAGGTTCAAGATGAAACTCAACCAACAATGGCAACAACTATGGTAACAATTATGGTAACAACTACGGCAACATCAGCAACATTGGCAACATACAACCTGTGTGAGTTGAATCACGGCAACCTCACTCACTCACTCGCATAATCGGCAGAGGCTTTGACGGACCGACCCGAAAATGACAATGATAACTCGACAAACAGAATCGAATACGTGGCGTAATCGTTCGTGATGCAACAAGTCGGTTTCCAGTACAAGCCAGATCATGCAAGTGTGGTCGCCCATCTTGAACCCCATGGCTGACAAAGCCGCCCATGCCGCACCAGCTATATGGCTTCGGGATCTTTGTTGGTCCACAAGTGGTCTTTCACGATCCAGTCCATGGGAGTGGAACATCAGAATGTCAAGCTGTACATCCAAAGTGCAGACTGCGCAATGAGTGAGCGCAAAATGAACGTTATGTTCACTCTCCCGAAACCCACAACGACCAGAATCAACTCTACTGACGTCAGCAGTACTCACGTCTGAAGTCTCTCGCTCTCAATTCGTCTGCTCTGCCAATCAACCAACCCACAGTGCGATTTCTCTTCGCAAGTCACTTTCCTCTTCTCTCATGCCACATCCATCGGGATCACCGCCTCGCTCCGTCGTCTCTCTGGGGACCAGCAACAACTCCTCAACCAACAAATGGAACAACTCAAACAACCAGCCGGACAGGGAGATGGGACTGCAAGTGGTCTTCTTGTTGGTGGGATGGTGCGATGTCAGAGGGTCGACGCTTCGACTCCAAGCGATTGCAGTGCCAGTGCATGTCTTGACTCCACAACCAGTCGGATCCATCACGATGCCGACTCGAAACACAGTGCATCCCAACAAGTCTGGTTCGCAGCTGTTTGCTCCCTGAAAGTGTCTATCCTACGAATGCTTGATACTGTTGATCTCCATAGCATTCCGCATGCCTACTCTGGCCAAGGAGTCTCCGAAGGAACAATGAATATATCTGGAATCCAGCAATGACCATGGAGTGAACGTCATCAGCGATGGAAGAATCTGCAGCTCAAACGCGTCGTCATAGGGTCCCAGTCGAACGGCAGCGCATCCCAGCGCTCTTGGTCCGCAGCGATCTGCTCCTTGAAACACTCACGGTTTCGCCAAACTCGAGTCCCCATGCTTTTGTTGACCATGGTGTTTCCGATGGAACAACAAGTTCACGTGGAACGCTGCAATGTCCATGACGTTGCTTGAAGGTTTCAGGAGACGGAACGCGTTTTCCAATGATCCCAGTCGAATCCAATCTCATTCAGTTGGTCTTCTGCACCAGGAACAGACATGTTCAGATCAAATACCATGCACAGTCTTTCCGAGCTTGATGCCTCGCAGTTCTTCTGGTCACGACTCGTCATCTCTTGGAACCACATAGTCCTGAGGCACGTTCACGTCGCCAAATCGCTTCTTGTATTCCACTAAAGCAGGAAAAACCTGATGCTGCCACTTGAATGCACTCACATCCCACACGAACCCCATTTCATCCAATGCTTTCACACGATCCACACTCAATTCCGTCCAAGTCTTTCGAAGTATGTCGACGGCTTTTCCCAAAGACTGCCCCCAAGTCGCTCGAGGCCACTCAGCATCATCAGACGGCACAACAAACGCAGGAGTGATAGGAACCATCAAATCTCCATGCAATCGCTTGTATGTCTGCAACGCAGGCAACGTCACCGTCTTCCACTTGTACTCGCTCCAGTCATCCACTGGCACCCCAACCGATGCCAACAACTGTCTCTTGTGCGGGTCTTCATCACGATGAAGTTGATATGCTCGTATTGCCACAAGAGTCGCCGACGCCACTGCGACTCGGCCCCACCAGTGCTGGCCATCATGGAGTTTCTCCACCGATTGTTTCATCGTCAAGAAAGGAGAAGTGGCAACATGGGGGCCGCGGTCAGCCATCCCCACGCAAGGGCTCATTCGTGCACCAGAAGACGGCAGTTGGCATCCACGCAGCATGAACTTCAAAGAGCGACAACTTCAAAGAGCGACCTCCTCAGACAGCAGCTCGTCCAACTGGCTGACTGGCTTGGTGCCATTCTCCAATCTTTTGCGATCTCGTGGGGTCACCAAATCCACCAATCAAACGACCGAAAACCGATTTTTGACCAATCAGCATCGTCCATGACCATTTTTTTGGGGTGTGTGGCTCTTGCGCAAAGGAGTGATTCAGCGGGTGACGCGGTGGTTGGCGGCCTCTTCTTCAGCTTCTTCTTCTACTTGTTCTCGTGGCCAGGCAAGCGACCAGCATGTATAGTGTTTCCCAGAGTGTGTTTGTGGCGCTGCTGGTGGTGGTGGCCGGGATTCTGGTGGTGCAGCAGGAGTTTCTGGCGAATCTACTGCCGTCTACCAGCTCGTCGCTGACGCTGGTGGAACAGGAGCAATTGCTCAAGTCGCTGGTGTTTCTTGCCCACAAACACAAGACAATGCCCCTCGCACAGCCTTTGGGCGAGTCGGCTCAAGCAGCTTCGTCTTTCCGTCGTACGCGCATCGCGTTTTGCTGCAGCGCCGATCTCGATGTCTCGGTGCGCGCGGTCGATTTGATGGAACGCGTGTACCAACTGGAACAGGAGCATTTGGCCCACAAGAAGAAGCACACCAAGCATAAATCCAAGGAATCGAAACACGCCAAAAGTACCAAAAGTGCCCGCGATCCTACGTCCAAGAGCAGCCGCTCCAGCAGCAATCCCAGCGCCAGCACTGGCACTGCCAGGGCCAGTACCACCACCAGCCATACCAAACGGGGTGCGGCGCTGAAGAAACAGCATCACGAACGCATTGGAAGTCTGGAGCAATTGCAAGAAAGCTTTGCCTTTTATTTCTCTTCGGGAGCAGCCGCGGAGCAGAGCATGGTGAGTGAGTCACGAAGTGGTGGGTGGGTGGATGGTTGCTGATCGAGGTCAAATGAACTGACGTGGTTATGCACCTGCTGGCTGTTGGACTGAATGATCATCAGTCTTCGCCGGAACAATTCCGAGAAGTCGTAAAATTGGCCAACGCCAACCCAAAAGTGCGTCACAATGTGGGTGGCAATGCGGCTACCATGGCGGAACGGGCTTCGGTGGAAGGAAGTGACGTGCTGCTTGGCGCGGCCATTGGCAAAGAGATGAAAAAACATTTCAACCAGGACATTCAGCTCGTGGGTCATCTCGAGGATCGCGACCAAGAAGACATTCATTTGGTGTTGGAGTACAGCAAAGGCGACTCGTTCCGCAACTACGTATCTCCACGAGCGAATCGGTCGGGATGCTGCCTGTTTGTGAATCGGCGAAGGGCGGTAGTCGCTGATGTGCTTCATGAGTGATTTTGGTGGACTTTGTAGATACTATCTTAACCATGACATCCACAACGCCCGACTCTCGGTGTTGGAAGAGTTTGAGCAACGGCTTGACACTTTCAAACCCGACATCGTCGTGTTTGGAGGTCTCCAGCTCATGGAAGTCGAGACCGATGAGTCCCAGAGACTCGCGCGTCTGCAAGAACTCTCTAAAGTACTGCAGAATCTGCTGGTGACAAACACCCCGACCCATTACGAATTCGCCGCTGCATCAGGTGAGGCATTTACTGGGTGCAAAGAATCCGCGGCATTCCTAGAACTAATCCGATAGCCGATTCCGAACGTGAATTGCAGATTTTGGACTGTTTGATGATACCATTCGCCTGGTGCTACCGTTTGTGCACTCGATTGGTCTCAACGAACAGGAATTGCACATTTTGCACCATTATCTCACCACGGGCGAAGAAGCAACCGCCACCAATAGCCGCCCCAGTGTGGCTGATGTGACCAAACAAATCAGTGACGTGCTGGAGCTTGTCAACACCAAAAAGGCTGCCACTTCGTCCGCAACAGGGTCGGACGCGTGGATGGACCCCTTGAGTCGCTTGACCCGGCTGCATTTCCACACGCTTCAGTTCCACATCATCTGTCAAAAGACGTCAAGCAACTGGGAAGACCCCACAGCAGCTCTTCTTCAAAGCGCGCTGATGAGCACCAAGCTGGCCTGCGGAGCGGTCAAACCAAACGAAATTATGCGCAAGAGCCGAAATTCCCAGCCCAGTGACACGTGGGAGATTGACTTTGAACGCGTCGAGATGGCGTTGCCTCGCAGACTCACCATTCAGACCAAAACCAAGTATGGTGGCATGTGGATGGCTCGCTAGTGTGGGTGTGGTGCTGGGAAGACTCAGTTGTTTCTTTTCGTTGGTGTGCTTTGTGTGTATGAAACCAAACAGAAAGCTTCCGATGGAGATTGATCCATTTGCGCCCGTGTTGTCGTGGGAAGACCAACAGTTCCAGTGTTACCTTGTGCCGATGTTGGCATGCAAGAAACCCGACCAGACAGCCGGGCTCGGTGACAACATCTCCGGAACAGGAATAGCGTATCATACCATGAAGCCCAAACCATCTTCTCCTTAGAGTCTCGGGTTTCAAAACCTCGAAAACCAAAAGGCACCACATGCATAGGTAAAGAGTGGGAAACAAGACGAGGTGGTCTTTGATTGGAATCGCCTCTCTCTTTGCTGTGACCCAGTGTCTGTTGTCATTGTTTCAAGTATGCTGTCACCAGTCATTGCCAGCATTGTTCTGTTTTGTTCAAATGCTCGTGTCGGTGTGATGCCATCCAGTCGCAGCGACGCACCGATCGCTCATCAGGTTGACCAGATACAAATGATAGCCCATGCGGAAAGGATTTTCAAGACATACACGTCAGTCATCATGGCCAAAAGACTGTATCTTGGATCCACACGAGCCACAAGAATCAAAGTGCCAACTGTACAGATCCCAAGTCAACGTGTCAGCATGTCAGGAAGTGAAGTGCATCGTTGCTGGCTGCTGGCTTGCGCGCATTCGCGCAAGTTTGCTCCACGATTATATTTAGGAGACTTCACTTCTCGTTGGGTGGTTTGTTTGGGCCACCACCGGAACCGGCTCGATGGTACACAAGTCGGAGTCTGGGATTGCATGGCGTCGGTGGTTTTGATGCACGCTCCGTTTGTCCAGAATCCAGCAATGAATCCAACTGGGGAGTCCAAACCATCGAAGGTGACGTGTGCGAGGAAGTGCTCCAGGGTCTCAACAACGTCGACGGCTGATTCGTTGAAGATTCCTTCCAGGTTCCGACCTTCCTTTGTCTCAGCGACGCTTTTGCCTGCCAAAATCTTCGCCCGGATCTGACTCTTTGTCCTTGAAGATGCTACCGGCACTGACACGTCCATTCATCAACGATCCATACCAAGCCAGCGCGAGCGGCTTACACGAAGTCTGCACAACTTATCCAGAGACCGAATAACCACAAAGCATGCCTTGGCAATGGTGGCAAGAATCATACTCTCATGAATCCACTGCATTAATCAGGATCCTGTCCTTCGTCGGCTATATGATCCTGACGGACCTCCCTCCCCTGGTCGGTGTTCTCCTCATGGTTGCTCACTTTTCAATTTGCCTTCAACCGTTCGAGTCAAAGTCAACTAAACCGAGATCCAAACAAGAACTTAGTTCTTCGCACCAAACTTCTCAGAGTCCACCATGAAATTCGCTGCTGCCCTGCTCCTCGTGGCTTCGGCTTTCCAAGTCTCCGCGCTACGACGCCTCACTGAAACGGAACACTCGCGCTTCCTGCAAGAAAAAGATGAAATCGCTGACCAGATTCGCGAATGGAAGAAGAGCGATGCTGGTCAATACGCCATGGACAATGGCTTTGTCGACCCGTCACTCAACGACGACTCGAATGAAGTGACCGACGACGAGCTCCAACGCTTCTTCATGACCAAGCTGGGCATCGAGGATGCTCAGAAAGCGAACCCCGAAGCGCAATTCTCCACCAACACGCCGTTCACTATGATGACGGAAGACGAGTTTGCTCAATTTGTGGGTGAGTCGTTCAATCGCACGGCGATGGATGACATCAAGACGGAGGCGGCACCCGACGATGGAGAAGAGATGTCGTTGGATGCCAGCGGACAAGACTGGACGACCAGTGGCTGTGTGGCTCCGATCAAGAATCAAGGCAGCTGTGGCAGTTGCTGGGCCTTTGCAAGTGTGACTTCCTTGGAGAGTGCTTACTGCTTGGCCAACAACAAGAAGTTTACTCGCTTCTCCGAGCAACAAGTGACCAGCTGTGATAAGAGATCGTATGGATGCAACGGCGGCTTCCCGACTTACGCCTTGAACTTTATCAAGACCAAAGGCAGCATCTGCACGAGCCAGTCGTACCCGTATACGTCCGGTACTTCTCAACAAACGGGTTCCTGCAAGAGCAGCTGCACGAGTGTTCCAGTGTCCATCAAGAGCATCGTGAATCCAACCATCAGCGAGAGTGGCTTCATCTCCGCGCTCAACTCACAGCCATTCGTCGTGACTGTGTCGGCTGGCAACTCGGTTTGGAAACAATACCGCGGTGGTGTCGTGACTTCATGCCCATCTGCTCAACTTGATCACGCCGTGACAGCTGTGGGCTATGGCACTTCCACCTCCAACTACTACAAGATCCAAAACTCGTGGGGTTCGAGCTGGGGTGATAAGGGTTTCATCTACTTGTCTCGCTCGGGGTCGACTTGCGGCGTAGTGAATCGCGATGCGGTGTATCCAAAATTCTAAGGCGTGAGGTTGGATTGAGGGCGTTGAGGGAGCACTTTTATGCCCCGTTCGTAATGTGTTGATTCGTGCATGTGTAGCTCTTCGCAGTGTATGTGTGTGTGGATGCGGTGGTGACTGCTAGTCATAAAAAGCTGAATAATGGGTTGGTTTACTTGAATGAGAGTTGACTCACGCTGCTCTCCATCCTCGTGATCACGTGCCATCTGTGCCATTGCCAACCTGCACATTTGAAACAGGTACACGCGAGTTTCCTGTGTTGAGACTTTCCAGCTGGCGTTCCCCATGACTGGTTTGAGAATATGAGATCCGCATATCCAATTTGCAATGGAACACCGATTGAACAGTGTGAACAAGTGGAAAACAAACAGCACAAGAGCAATTGAAAAGCCACTTTGCGACAATCTCTTGCAAATGCTTAGCCAACCACAATGAATTACACGACGATCCCGAATTCCATAGCATCATGGACGGACATTCCTTTCTGGTGAAGAAAAAAGAAAAGGAGTTGTCTTCTCGAAACCAGTCCCGTTCCTTTGTCTCCAGGACGGATATCCGTTTTGCATCGAGTTGGTCGATCCAAAGCCTCAGGCTACCAAATGGCGAGACTCGGTACCTCCGATAGACCCTTTTGACCATTCTTCCCGTGTCTTCATTTTCAAATCAATTAGTCACAGTCCATTATGAGAACGACACGACCGGGTTTTGGACCCATCTGCCTGCGTGGACTTATTCACTTGGCTTGCAATATCGAATCACTACTTGATCCTTGGGCTGGGTGTCAGGAGCTGCTTCTCCACAGCCACTCTGCGGGTTCTGTGGATGAGTTTCATTTCTCCGAAAACAAGATCTACTGTGATGATGTTTCCAAGTGATCAATCTCCATGGCTGCTCACCATTTCACTCTCAGACTGAGCTGGTGCCAGCGCTGCTCTCTTGGAAGCGCTAGCCAAGTTGGGACGTTGCGACATTGGAGAGGCTGTCGCAAATGGCGCTGCTCACCTGAGAGGGCCGATGATGGGACATGAGTTGATTGGACCAGTGAGCAAAAGGGTGGACCACAGCAGCTGAGAAATCGATCAGATCCACAACGCGTGGTCAAGGCGGTGAGCAGCTTCATCTCCTCATGAGAGCACCTTTGGATTGTGCTCGGTACCCCGGTGACCCACAAACCATACTGCAGTACCACATACCAGTTGCTGCTTCAAAGCTTGTTTTGCATAAGATGAAACACAGAATGACGTACACATACACGCTGCACTTCCGCCAACCGCATACAAGCCTTGCACACTGGGCTTCTGCTTCTCGCAATCAACAATACAATCCCACAAGATTCTTCCATCACCGTAATCCTGCAGATTCCGCCAACACAATCCATCCTCTCTTGTTGATTGTTTCTTCTGATTTGCGTCCGCATGATCTTGATCGTGCCGACCATTGCAATCTTCAATGGCTAGCTGGATGATCAATCCATATCACTCCTGTTGCAGACACTGCGCTTCCTTGGAACAATCATCTCCTCCGAAGGATGCACCAGCCAGCCTTACGTAATGAATGGTCTTGGATAATTGTCGTGATCGCCCCCTAGTTGGTTTGAGAATATGTGTTCTATTTGATCCACCAGAATACCTTCGGTGTATGCACCGTGCTTATCCTGAGTCCGAATAGTCACGACCGAGCGATGTCAAGTCGACGGCTTGAAGACAGACCCACCTTCAGCCATGTACTAGACCCGCACCACCGAACCATCCCACGCTCCGCATCTTCGTACTCGAATAAGCCCAGCCATGCTTCTCACTCACATCTCCCACTTTACAATCTGCCTCCAACGGTTCAAATCCTCCACCTCCACCTTCTCCACGTACACACACACTCACACACAAAGGTGTGCCAACCACTACCCGTCAAGAACCAAACTCCTCGGACCAGCTACCTTCAAATCCATCATGAAACTCATTGCCGCGCTGCTCCTCGTCGCATCGTCCTTCCAAGTCTCCGCGCTGCGACGTCTCACGGAGACCAGACTAAGAGGCTGTACGTTGGATCGCTCTGCTACTGTTGTGACATCTGCCGATACTATCTCTTGGCGTTGCGCGGGGTGTGCCGCTCGTTCTCATCGTAAACCCCGTAATGAATTCAATAGAAAGCAGCTTGTTTCAACACCAATAGTTCATCAGTGGTTTTCAGAACTATCTCATGATGCCAACGCTCACAGCTGTTGCAAGTGTTCATCCGTCGTTCACGATGATGACAGACGACGAGTTTGCAGAGTTTGTCAGGCCCTCGTTCAACCGGACGGTACTAGATGATTCGCGGTTCAGACGGGAAGCTGCGCCTGATGATGGCGACAAGATGTCGTTGGATGCGAACAGCAGAGATTGGACGACCAGTGGATGCGTGGCTCCGATCAAAAACCAAGGCAGCTGCGGAAGTTGCTGGGCCTTTGCCAGTCTGACTGCCCTGGAAAGTGCTTACTGCTTGGCTAACAGCAAGAAGAGCAGCAAGTGACCAGTTGTCATAAGAAGTCCATGGGATGCGAAGGTGTGATTCCTGCCTACCCGTCAAGTCGAAAGGCAGCATCTGCACCAGCCAGTCGTATCCATACACTTCGGGTTCTACCCAACAACAGGCTCCTGCAAGTCGAGTTGCTCGAGCGTCAAGATGCCCATCAAGAGTGTTGTGACACCCGCTACCAGCGAGAACGACTTTCTTGCAGCGCTCTACTCGCAGCCGTTCGTCGTGACCGTGGCATCGGGCAACTCGGTGTGGAAACAGTACAGAGGTGGAGTCGTGAGTTCATGTCCGTCAGCACAGCTCGACCACGCCGTGACGGCGGTGGGCTATGGCACTTCCACCTCCAACTACTACAAGATCCAGAACTCGTGGGAAACGAGTTAGGGTGACAAGGGGTTCATTTACTTGTCTCGCACGGAGTCGACTTGTGGCATGTTGAACCGCGATGCGGTGTATCCAAAGTTCTGAGAACCCCTGGGTTGAACAAAGTGAGTGCGTGTGTGAGCACTTTCTCACCTGCATTTTTCCGTCTTCCTGTCTGCATGTGTGAGTGTATGGAGCTCTTGGCTTTGCGCTCCAGATCTGCATGTAATCTTGGGTATGCCCTTGTGGTTGAGCTCCTAGTTGATGCTTGATGTTGTGTCGCAATCAAGTCCGCGTTTGTGTGGGTTGTTGACTCGCATTTCAAGTCACTACACTTGTCGGGGGGGGGGGGGGATACTGGGTAGTGGTGGTGGTGGTACAACATTCTGGTGAGAGAAACCCATGGGGATGGTACAGCATTTTGGTGGTCACAATAAACGGACTGTGGTTCACGACAGACTCTGCTTCAGTTCGACTCGTTCGGCACCATCGCGGACGGATCCAAGCCAAAGACATTGAAGTTCGTACCGTACGTTCTGTCACCTCTCCATGCTTTTCCTTCCCACCGGCTCGAGGATCTGAAGCGTCGTGGGAATCCGTCCGTTTCGTCCAAAAAGACACGCACAGGATCCGCGGCACTCCGCTGTTTGCTCACTTGTAGTCGCTGGCGCGGGTGGGAAGATGAAACGGGCAACGTTCACGGCCGCAAAATAAGCCAACACACCGTTGGGAATCCAGCGATGAATCCGATAGAAAACAGTGCTGGTTCTCGAGTTTTTGTCGCCCTCTCAATCGTCCATCAGTTGATCTGTCAAGCCTCTCCAGCCGTCGAAAGCCTGTGTCGCACATTTGCCTTGAACGTTTCCCGCACTTCCGCCAGCAAACTGGCTTTCAGGTCATCCTGCGCTCACCATAGAAAACCAAATCAGACGACAGATCCAATCCTAGCCAGCGCACTACGGCTTGCACGAAGATTGCACCACTTATCCAGACGCCGAATAGACGGGGTAGCTTGACCTGGAACACCAGAGTCACCACGGCCACTGGGCAGACAGACGGATCCTGTGAAGGCGCTTCTTCAACGACGAATGACTTCCTCCCAAAAATCTGCAGAAATCCTGTCGATGCCGCCAACGCAGCAGGAGTTGCTGCTGGTTGGTTCTCTGCCGCCAGACCTTTTCACTTTCCAATTTGCCATCAACAGTTCACGCTGACTTCACCTCCACACAAGAGTGTGCCACAGACCTCCAAAGAATCAAGCACTTCTTACGACGTCGATCATCCAGACCACCATGAGATTCGCTGCTGCCCTGCTCCTCGTGGCTTCGGCTTTCCAAGTCTCCGCGCTACGACGCCTCACTGAAACGGAACACTCGCGCTTCCTGCAAGAAAAAGATGAAATCGCTGACCAGATTCGCGAATGGAAGAAGAGCGATGCTGGTCAATACGCCATGGACAATGGCTTTGTCGACCCGTCACTCAACGACGACTCGAATGAAGTGACCGACGACGAGCTCCAACGCTTCTTCATGACCAAGCTGGGCATCGAGGATGCTCAGAAAGCGAACCCCGAAGCGCAATTCTCCACCAACACGCCGTTCACTATGATGACGGAAGACGAGTTTGCTCAATTTGTGGGTGAGTCGTTCAATCGCACGGCGATGGATGACATCAAGACGGAGGCGGCACCCGACGATGGAGAAGAGATGTCGTTGGATGCCAGCGGACAAGACTGGACGACCAGTGGCTGTGTGGCTCCGATCAAGAATCAAGGCAGCTGTGGCAGTTGCTGGGCCTTTGCAAGTGTGACTTCCTTGGAGAGTGCTTACTGCTTGGCCAACAACAAGAAGTTTACTCGCTTCTCCGAGCAACAAGTGACCAGCTGTGATAAGAGATCGTATGGATGCAACGGCGGCTTCCCGACTTACGCCTTGAACTTTATCAAGACCAAAGGCAGCATCTGCACGAGCCAGTCGTACCCGTATACGTCCGGTACTTCTCAACAAACGGGTTCCTGCAAGAGCAGCTGCACGAGTGTTCCAGTGTCCATCAAGAGCATCGTGAATCCAACCATCAGCGAGAGTGGCTTCATCTCCGCGCTCAACTCACAGCCATTCGTCGTGACTGTGTCGGCTGGCAACTCGGTTTGGAAACAATACCGCGGTGGTGTCGTGACTTCATGCCCATCTGCTCAACTTGATCACGCCGTGACAGCTGTGGGCTATGGCACTTCCACCTCCAACTACTACAAGATCCAAAACTCGTGGGGTTCGAGCTGGGGTGATAAGGGTTTCATCTACTTGTCTCGCTCGGGGTCGACTTGCGGCGTAGTGAATCGCGATGCGGTGTATCCAAAGTTCTAGATATTTGCGGCAGGGTCGCATGCTCCTGCTTGTGTTGCATGTTGAAAGTCTGCGCTGTGCTGTGTACATGGTGATTTCGATATGATCTGTGATCATTCAAGCTCTTCTAATCAAAAACAGTATGAGAATTCAATTCCCTTTAGATCCAAAGGATCCATTCTTACCGCTCTAATGGCCGAGGTACAGCGTGTGAGACGCCATTGCATGCCTGGTAGTCGCGAGAGCCGCTTACTAGGCACGTGTCTCTTGATGCGATTGGCTCGGTTTCTCAACTTGAGAGTCCAACCGCGGCACAGTATCTCCCGACAGAATCGAATCGAGGTATCACTCCTTGATAGGGAGTTCAACTGTAATTCCGCCACGAAATGGACAGGCTGCAAGTGCAAGTCGTTATCTGGTCCCTTCCCGAACAACATCACAGCTCCCATCACCTGAATGATCTCAGGACATCTTCCAGAAATGAGAACAACAAATCATCCCACTCTTGCGATGTCCAGACGCTAGCAAACGTCACATCTGTGAATACCCAACGTCTGAGAATGCAGAGCGTTGAAGTCCGTCGCAAGTCCCTCCATGCAGAACAGAATCCTCCAACCATTCGTTTGTTTTGGTTGCATCGCTGCTGAGCGATTCCCACTTTGCCATTCGTCTTTGACCGATCAAGTTAAGAAGTCCGTCTTGCACAAGAGATCGCTGCACAAGAATCCATGAAGATCGCTTCGATTCTGCTTTTTACCGCCACCATGCAAGCCGCCTTGCTCCGTCGTCTTTCAGAAGACCAACAAACATCACCTGCAACCATCTTCAAGCAATAGGTCATCGCGTGGAAACACAGCGAGACCGGTTCAATATGCCAACACCCACGATTTCGTGCAAGAGCGACTCGACCAATGCGTCTAATGATGACTTGGAGCGCTTCTTCCTGTCAACGCTGGCGGTCGGAAACAAGCCACGAAAGAGAATCCCCAGGCGATCCTCTCCACCAGATTCGCTGTTCACTTCAATCTTCAACGAGTCGGCGGTATGGCTGGCCGATGGCAACGACTCGACCACCTTTGGGTGGGTGGGCGCCAGTCAGGCAGCAACGCCACTGGCGGTTCAGGCTGGGTATTCGGCATTGCGTCCTGGTGTCCCTGTGTGCTCGAGAGTGCCAATTGGTTGGCAAATGGCGGCACTCTGGCGCTTTTCTCCACGTAGCAGTTACGACGAGCGATGACTATGCCGACTCGTCGAATGGATGCCCTTGCGCTACGTCCATTTGCACCATCTTCCCATGGGTCGGGAAACCTTCAACACCAGATAGATCAGCGATGATGTAGGTTACTATCTTCACCATGTGCGCTATCGTGCAACCTTCGCTCAACCTGTCGCGAAGTGTTGGCAACCAGCAACATCCATCTGGGAACCCCAACAATGCTGGGGCTGCGTAGCGTCGGGCATGGCGTTGGGTGGGTGGTCTCGTCAAGAGCCCACGCGAATGGCCGGACAGGGCGATGGATCTGCAAGTGGTCTTCTTCTT